>VXBO01002686.1:86070-120841 GCA_013400135.1 Rhinoptilus africanus
GGGGGGGGGGGAGTTCCCACCGCCCCTCTCTGGTGCCTGGGAGGGCGAGGAAAAGGAATTGGCAGAACAAGTGCCTCGTTTAAAAATAAAGTTCTATCATTTTTTTAAATTTTTTTTTGAACCCCACCCGCTTAAAAAGTCTACAAGTTGAGAGTGCGAGACTATAGTACAGAAACCTCCTGCCGCCCCTGTCCGCAGGGCCTTCGCCGGGGGCGCAGAGCAGCAGTCATGCAGTTTACGACATCAGTAGGAAAAAAAACCCAAAAAATGTTGTTAAAGTCCGGGAAGCCCAAGGACTATTAGAAATGAGGCAGCCAACGCGCTAAACACGAGCGAAGCTGAAATCAAGAGAGTATCGGAGGCAAGGATGGAGAGGTGTCAGGCTGGTGCAGCAGCTGGAAATGAGTGCAAAAAAGGAAAAAATAAAAAAAAAAGAGAGCAAATATTCCACGTTTGTAGCAGTGACGCACCAAAGGGAGTCTTGTACCGCAGCATTAATGGCTCCTGAGCCAGTTTCTACCCACCCACACTCATGTACCTGACTCTAACAGGGCTGCCTACCTATTAAAGGGAATAAAACTGGCCTCGTCTCAGTGTCCAGAGCTCCTGTCTCCGTCCCGTCACCTGCCTCTCGAGCAGCGTCGGTCACTTCACACAGAGCCAACGGTCCCCTGTGCTCCGTAGGCTTTGCCTCAGAGCCTACGCCTTTCCCTACAACACCAACATCACCTGCCTGGGCTGCACAAGCCCTTCAGTCCTGCTGTTCTCCCAGAGCACAGAAGCAGGATCCGTGAGTGCAAACCAGGACTTTCACCACCTGCAGAAAGGCTGTTTTGTTTTCTTTTAAATTAAAAGGAACTGCTGACGAAGCTCTAGCTTCAGAAAATGTGAAAGAATTAGGGGGGGCACTGTGCAATAGGCACTACTGTTCCTTTGCCACGCAGCTCCGAGGCTGCTCAGGAGGTTTGGCCACAGCTAGACGGTCCGGCTCGCCTACAAACAAGGGTCCATAGCAAAGCATGTTGTGGGGGCACGGGAGAGGGAGGGAGGGATGCGGGGAAGGAGAGCGAGACAAAACCCCCTTCTCATCTAGCTCAAAGCTGGACAATGACGTGACAGAAGCGAGAGCTCTCTGGGACTGGGAAACTCCAGGTACCTGCTCTGCAATTAGATTAGGTGTTACGCTAGTTACATTTCGACAACAAGAACACCAGCTTTTATCCTAATTAGTACTTTGCATGTTACATTTTTAAAGAACAGTTTAAACACTGGTTCTACGCCCCGCACACTGCTGGGTCCCAGCTGCTTTCCCTCCTGCTACCCCTTCCCCTGGGCCCAGCATGCCCAGACTCTGGGAATCGCTGAGGAAGGGAGGGGAGTGGAAGGAGGAGCCCGACCTCTAGAATATATCGAGAGGAGGGCACAAAGAGGCTGCTGCTGGGAGCAGAGGAAGGAATGAACTCAGGAGACAGCAGCTGGAGCAAGGACATACCTACCCCCATGGCTCCAGGCTAGAGGGGAGTGGGAAGAGGAGAAAGCAGGGACACGAGGAGCCCTGGTTAAGGAGCAGGAAGCAGCACTGCTCCCAGAAAACAGGGACTCCCTCCTTCCCCATCCCACACTCCCTGGCTCCAGCCACATCTCTGCAACCCTGCTCTACCCTCAGCCACTCTGTTGTAATCCCCACTCTGCTGCCAGCAGCTCCTAGATGCCAGCAGTTCCCCGCTCCCCAAGGATACATCCTGCAGCAGGGAAGGGAGGGAGAAAGGAAAAGGCCTCTCAGTGTCACAATTTCCTCTGTGTACAACAAGCATGGCCACGGGATCAGCTCCTGTGACACCTACTCCTCTTCTAAACTGATTCATCTCTCTCGTTAAATCCATCTGCCCAATTATAAGTGCTGTAAATACTTGGCTCACGAGTCTCAGGTACATGAAAAAGGCTCCAACAGCAGAGTTCGCTTTTTCTGACACGCAGGAATTTAGCACTCCCCCACCTGCTCCCTCCAGCTCAATGTCTGTCAAGTGACATGATGTAGAGCAATAGAGTACACAGGGATGCATCAAAGGCAACACTTCCACATACGGCATGGAAGAGAATCCCATGAGTTCCCCGCAGAGGTGAAGATTTCCTCAAATCAGAGACTCCAGCTCCACCTTACTGGCTGCAAACAGTGAGTTCCTGGTGCAGGTGACATACGTGCCTGTGAAATCTCAACATCTGGCCTGCTTCCTGTAGCAAACAGGCCAGCACCAGCACTTAAGTAACCTTTTTCATGTTAACCCCTACTAAGATGAACTAGGTTTTCATATTTTTATTTTAGTGTATATTTTACATTAGAAAAAAGAATGTTAATAAAAAAGCTCCACATGCTCCTAACAACCAATTTTCTGGTAAGTCCCCACCAGTATCAATACTAATATACAAATAAATTAATTTTGCTAGTTAATTTTCAGCCTGGCTCGGTGCAGGCTCTGCACAAGCAGTGCACCTGTATTCAAGTGCCCGTCCACATTGCCGATGTGTGCCAGGGAGTGTGTCGTACATAATCTTTCCTCCTCATAATGTAGCAAGTGTTTAGTCTCACCTTGATGAAGTGGATCAAATTTTCTCAGCCATGCTACCCAGCAGGCACAAATAATCTTTACCAGGCTGCATGGCACTGTTCAAACTTGGATTGTTTCACTCTGCAAAAGCCCCAAGCCTTGATTAACGACTGTATGCTACTATTCCCTCATCACTCACTTTGGCAATACAACACCCTCCCCACAAAAACAAGTAAAGCAAAAATCTACATGGAAGACCTAAAATTCATCAAATGCAGAATCTGACCTGACTGGAGGCGTATTCCCCAGCGTTAACCTGGTCTCTCCCCTACAATTCCTCTGTTTGTTTTGTTTGTGCAGCGGTGTTTTGCACAGCAGATTAACAAGAAAAGGGATGTCACATGTAATCATCCTAAATCACGGCTACTGCTGGTACTGTTGGGTCAGACCCAGCAGCAGCCACTCTTAACGCCAGCCGCTCTCCTCGTGCAATGCCAATGCTACAATGCCCTGGTTAAAGGAGCATCGGGAAATTTAGCGGAGATATTTTGTAACCTCCTTCAGCACCTAGGAGGATTTTTGGGTCAGAGGAAGGGAGAGGGAGAGGGGGAAAAGCCCATTAAATTTACAAGCAGATTAAGGAAAAACACTTCACTGCCAATTTATTTTTAAAAAGGGTTGTGTGTTATTCTAAGGTTTGTCTGTATAATTGTACAACCGTTGAAAATTACATAAATTGTAATGATCTAATACTATTAACAGCCATTCAGAGAAAAACTCCCTCCCCTTCTGAAACCATCAAGGGCAGGAGGGAAATGTCCCAGGAAATATGCCAATCTGAACTCTGTCCTCTAGCCTGGCAGAAACAGAAACAGAAAGATAAGAGAACAAACTGGACTAAGATGTGGTGTTTGCATGTGTCTGACTTGCAAGGGGAGGGGTGGCTTTGTCCTTGGCCGTGTTCTCCCAGAGGCAGTGCCTGCTTATCCCTGTGAAGCTGCCATCACTTCACTCGCTGCTCTCACCCCTGCACTTCGTCACTTCCTTCTGTCTTATGTGTCATGGAAGTCTTTCAGCAGGGTCCTCCGTCTCTGCTCTGCTATGTGCATCTGATTCTCTAAGTCCTGGTAAAACAGAAGGTAGAAACTGTTAGCATGAATTTCCCAGAGAAGAGCTCACTTTCTTTAGGGAGAGACTACGCTCCAGTCTGAGAAGAACCAACCTTTCCACCTCTCACACACTCTGGATCACAAGACCGCAGATCCTTTTCCTTTTGACGTGGGCTCCCCTATGCAGTTACCTGGCTCCTGCTCTGTCTAAAAAGCTACGTGCTTAAGGAATCTGCTTTCACCAGAGGGCTACATGCAGCTTCCTCCAGAGCTTTGTTGGTCCCGATGCAGTTTGTAGGACTCATCGCAGCCCTCCCCTCCTCTCCCAAAAGGCTAAAGGGGAGATTCTGGATCTAGCTTCTCAGCACCCTCACTTGAGCCTTAGCACTCCCGCAGAAGTGTTAAACCCAACAAACAAAAGCTGGCCAGCAGGACTACGCAAGCAGAACACTCACCCCTCTGTCGTAGCTGTCTGCTCGCTCCACCTTCCACGAGAGATTTTCAATTTCAGCTTCCAGCTGGGCCTGCTGGTACTCAAACTGCAAAGAGTGAAATTAAAGACAGCAACAAAAAACTAGTTTAGTGGAGCAGTTTCTTACCACACACTACACTTGAGGAGCAGACAAGTGTGTTCTGCTGACAGCTGTGCTGACAGAGCAGGTTTGTGCCTCCTCCTTCAGCTACACAGCATCACCCCTTCCAGGAGTTTCTTGTGTAAGCGCTCCCCAACCTGCATCACTCAAAATTAACCCAGTCAGCCTAAAACCACTGCAAATGACAGACATCTCCTAACTCAAATCATTTTGCCATAAACACGTCAAGAAATGCTCTCATGAGCAGATCTGCAGGCAGAGCAGAGGGACTGTTAACCACTGCTGCGAGCAGTAACTTGTTCCACTGGTACAGTTGGACCCAGAAGAGAACATCTGTCCACAGCCTCAGAGAACACATACGATGCTATGGGGAGAGATTGGATAACAGGCTTTACTGGACAACTGAGTGAAAGAAACAACTTCTTCAGTGAATCCAGGGCTATTTTTGGACATGTCCAGCTCATGGGATGCTCCAAGCCAGCAAAGAACTTACAGCAGGAATAAAAAGCAAAGCTGCACCCTGATTCAGGTCTGGAAAAGCTATCCTCCAGCAGCTCTTCACATGAAACATGGCCCACAGCGCTGTGGTAAGTCTTACCAAGGAACAAATGCACACTTCCATGCCTCAAAACATTCTGGATAAATTGCTTGTTAGTGAAAGTGCAGTGCTGCCCTGGGAAAATAACATAATGTATCAGAGGACTGAGCTGCTGGTGAACTCAAAGTGAAGAGGAAAGGTGCAAAACCACCTATTACTTGACCTGTTCTTACCTCACACTCAGGATTAATATTTCAGACACTGCCAAACTCTGGAATTCATCCCAGCATGTTGCCAGTTACACCTCAATAAAACTATCAGCCAGAAAAGAGCAAAAACATCTTACCAGTTTCTTTCTGGGACCAGACTCCATGTAGTAGGCATATGGATATGTGTACTGCAGGGTGTAACGACACTGTTGGGGAGCGGGAGGAAGAGAAAGAAAAGAAGGATAAGAGTCTCAGACTTGGAAGTCAGCACAATCACATTCGTGTGACCACCCCAGGCTAACAAGCTACCTTCTGACAAGGACGACTGGACACTTCATGGTTGAATTTCCTACACCTTCCTTGGAAGCACCTGGAAGTGCAGTTGAAGTATCACAGAGGCCACTTCCAGATGATTTTTGGCTAGTTCGTGTCCTAGACCAGAGGTACTGTCCCCAATACTCACAACCCCTAAATTCCCTTCCTCCCTCGGTGTTGGGAATTTAGCATTCTGGTGTGTGTTCTCTTCTCTGTGCCAAAAAAGCCACAATGACTCACCTTTGCAAGTAATTTTGCAGCATTTTGTAGGTATTGCCAGTCTATCCATGTTCCCAAGTTGTTCATAACTCTTTCTTGGATTTTCTCTTGGATTCGTTGGTACGTCTGTGCCTCCAGCTGCAAGCTTTTATTGTGATTCTCCCACTGCAAGGGGTGGGGAAATAGGGAAAGAGAAAACGGCATGAGACCCAAATATTGGTGCTGTAAAAGCACAAGCTCTAGCAAGCAGAAATTGAAGTGGGGCAGGAGTCCAGCAAGGCAAGACATGCTGTGGGAAAGAACAGCAGGGCAGCACCTCCAGTAGCAAGTGGCGGAGGCCGTATACAAGAGACTGACAGCAGCAAGGAGCAGGGAGCAAACCCAGCTCTTCGGAGCAGGAACGCCCTCTGGTTGCACAATGACCTTGTGTCTAATAAGGTGGAAAGTAATGGTGATTCCCCTACTTAAAGGATTTCTATAGATAGGTGAAGAGTTTAAATTAACATTTAACGTGGGCTCAGTGAACTCCAACATCCATGTGCACATTGTAAACATGGACATTTCCCAAAGCCTGTTGGTCTGGAGAGCCAGGAATGAACACATTTATTTTACCACAGGACTTGGCTCACGGTGTGAAGAATAAACTCATTTTAAGGGGGAAACAAGTGAAATGCAGCAGCATTGAACCTCTACCATGTTCTCTTCTAGAGATGGTGGTCTAGGACTGCACTGTGTGGCCAGGTGCATCGAGCCTGTTGTATGGACAGAGGTACTCTGACTGCAACTTTCAAAAATGCGATTACATGAAAATTTAGGAAGACTTTGGCACAGTCAGTGGAGTATTGAACATGGCAGAATTTATTTATTCTTTGTCTCTATAAAGACATACTGCAAGGATCTGAAGTTCCCTGATCCTGGAAGAAAATGACTGGAGCAGTATCTGTGTAGTGCAGCAGCATCCAGCCTACAGGGAAACAGCAGGGTGGCACACAAGTAATGCCGATTATCTCTAGCACAAGGAAATACAGGAGCGTGGATGATTTGCTTTGGGTAGGACATTACTGGTTTGGATGGGACTCTCAGGGCAGGATTTTGAGTAAAAAACAACAAGGCCTGAAAATTCTGCACAGATTCTCTTTGGGCAGTTTCTTGCACGGAGATTGCTGGCAATGACCTTTGCACCAGGCAGGGAGCATTAAAAGGCTACAGCAGCTCTGGCCAAGGAGATGTCTCCTACCCTCTCAAAATAGAACAAGTACTTCTTAAGGGCCTCCCTGGCCTGTGCTTGCTGACTCTGGTTTACAATATCAGGATTCTCTTTGTACCGACTGCATTCGTAGTACTCGCTGCCGTGAGTCTTCCAGTCTCCCAGACACATCCAGCAGAAATCTGCAGAAAACAGCGAAAAACCCATTGTGATGCACATAAAAAAAACTTCTGAGAAAGACAAGCTTCAGGAGACACAGCCCATCTGTTTTCAGATACTTCCGCTAAGCCAAGAAACACATACATTTTCTATCATCTTGCATAAGGGAACACAATAGTGAGCCAAAAATACCAGCCTGTCTTGAAGGTTTTAATTGTACAGCCTCCCGTGCAACTATGGAAAGTCAATCCCGAAGTGCTGCATCCCGTACACCAAGACCGATGGGCAGAACTGTACGTGCGCTCTGCACAGGCTGCCACTCTAGATTAAAGAAGAGGGAGGCTGCAGTCTTGTTGGTGAATTGCATCCTCCCCACCACTGGCACACTGCCCCACGCGGACCTCTAGCTGAATAGAATAGGAACAATCAAATCCAAAAGTGAACTAACTCATGCAAAAGAAAGTCTGCCCTCAGTTCTCTGGAGGAGGGAACGACCCAGGTAACCTCTGGTATCAGTGGTTTATGACACTTCAAGTTAGGAGGCACCTAATCAGGAATAAAGTGGAGGAACGACAGCAATAACAAAACCCTCGCGACAGTTTCCTGGTTTCAGAGGCAGGCTGTGAGTGTTCTGCTGGGAAGGAAAAAAGATGGAAATTAAGTTGCTACAATAGGAATCACTTCCGTGCGACTCATAAGAAGAGACTGAAATTTGTATTTCCAGAGTTCCCCAGCCTTCTCAAGTGCTAGTCACCATGGTACCGTGGCACTTGCCTGCTCACTCTTGTCACAGAGCTCCATCAGATCATGTCCAGTGCTGCTGAGGACCCCAAAGCAAAGGAAATGAGAGAGGACAGTAATCTTTAATCATCTTTCCAAATCAGGCTCTGATGCTATAATATTTCCTAGTGGCACACTTAACTTAGAAGGCTGAATACAAACTATCTCACTCCAAGGCAACAGAAATTAATTCTGCTAGGAAAAGATGAGTGCAAGAACTGGCTGTCATTTTGTAGGACCGCACAATGGGCCAAAGACACTCAGGCTGCTAATTGCACAGGGGTGGAGTGCTAAGTCCAAGAGATAATGTTACGCAGAACTATTCACAGCTCCTGCAGTTTTATCTGGGTCGAAGCTCATTATCTCCATCACTAAGCAGAAGGACTTAAGCTGATCTGAGTAAATGGCTCAGTTCTACCAGTATTTTCAGCTGATGACAAATACAATTACATGGAAAGCATTTACTACTTCTCCTCTGAGATGAATGTCACTGTTAATACTACGGCAGAGACGGAGATCTCTCTATACATCAGGGAGTGGGAGCCAAACCAACTGAATCAGAACCTAGCTGAGATCACAGACAGTGAAAGAAAAAAAAATAAAGCTATCACACACAAGTCTGTAATTAATATCCTGTTCACCTTCTACTAAAGGGAAAAAATATTTCAGTCAATATTCACAATTTGACTACATATCACAAAAAAAGAGAAGAGAACATCATCACCAACAAACACGGCAGAGAAAACTGCTTCCAAATCCCACTTACCATGCTTGCATTTGGAGCATTGCTGAAAAAGAAGAGACAGGAGGCACTGGTTAGTGGAAAGTGAGGAAAAAAAAATTTCTGCTTATAAGAGGGAAGGTCTGATGTGTTCAGGGAATTGCTCACCATGTGATTGCAGCCTCCATTCTTTTCAATACAGATATTGCACTTGGGACACTGGGGAAACAGAAGCATTTGTTAGATCCAACTCTGTCTCTAGCAGCCTTCTGGAGAATCACGACGCTTGTGTGATTATTCCCCTCCTACTTTTTTTAAATATGCATATGCTTATATGAGAATATTAAAAAAAAAAATTATATATATACACCTTGCCTCCCACCAATTTCTGACAGCTCCATTTAAAAAGGAGACAGAAAGGCAAATCCAGGGAAGTCACACTGCAGCACTGGACTCTTTCCTCAAGAAAACAAGTTTGCTGCTGTTACTCCTTGTAAAACTGAAGTTACCATTTAGCAGTTGCTCAGGCAGAAGGATGTAATTAGTTCATATATGACAGTAGCTTCCACAGCTACTTAGGCTACAAGATAATCAGCGTTACTTCCTGCTTTCAGCACCCTCTAACAGATGACAACTTAGCTAGCTGCAGAGAATCTGGCTGACCACAGTGAGAGCTGCACACTTCGCTCCATCAGCAGTCTACTGGTGCTCCGGAGTCTCAAGTTCAGTTATATTTTTTGGCTTGCACAGGTACAAAGAAGGAATTGAGTTCTGCTGCTTTTTATACATTTTAATGGCAGGAAAAACATCTGCCAGCACAATGCTCAATATAAAAGAACCTTACTTCTACAAAAGAGCACAGCAATGACAATGCCATTACATGTTGACACCTTCTCCAGATTTAGAAGGGAACTTAAGATCTCTAATCTACCTAACTACCCACTTTCCTGACACAACTGAAGCTTGGGCTAATTAGCATTGTCACAATTGTCATTGGCTATGGTAGAACAAATGCCAACTAAGAACTGTTTTGAAGTCGGGCTACAAAATCCCCAAAGACATCGAAAGTTCCAATTAGCAGACAGCTAATCTAGAGGATAAAGGTAGCATATCTATAACTTTTAAAGATAACCCTATAGGTAGACTAGAGTGCACAACATGTAATACTGTTTCTTTTTCTTGGGTCTAAATCTACTAGAAGTACTTCAATGTCTCGTTTACAGAATTCACCTACCACATTTTGCTGTCCCTGCCAAATTAAGACTCCACCTCTCTCACCTTTCAGTTCACAGTACTCCACACAGTTGCTCAGGTTTAAACACCACTAGTGCCTTATTTCGCACTGACTCCGCACTTACTACACTCTCTCCTTCCTTTTTAAATACATCTTCACTGATCATTTCAAAGTAGCCACAATCTTTTTGCCCACGGTGAGGGCAGCACACCTGGCTGCCAAAAACATTCACACCAGCTCTGGAATGAGGACCATCAGGTCCTTGCCGCAGGAGGGCAGCTGGACTTCCCACACAAAGCATTCCCAAGGCATTCAGTTGTGTTATATCACAGTCCCTAGGGAGCTGTGAGAATCTGCAGCCTGTGAAAAAGCAGCACACAATGCTATGTACGCACAGAATTGTATCTTGCTTCCCAGGCAGGACTAGAGGACAAGAAAAAACATGCAAATTTTGTCCTTACATCTTTAGTGTGAGCACTGATGTAGTTGGCTGTTTCAGAGTCATCTGCACACTTGGTGAGCCATTTCCGAATGGTAGCACAGTCTGTGGGTGCGTGGTACATCTGCCGACACTTAAAGCTTAACCGGGGGGGGGAAAGAGACATATTGATTTCCAAGGAAGTGACTCAAGAACCGAGGTTTTCCTGGTGACCAAAATCTGGGAGACCAAGTGAGGGTAAGGGACACGAATGCATTTGTGTATTGCTAGAGTGCAAAGACCAAGGCTGAACTCCAGCAAACCCCCACCCTCTTGTGCAGAAACTGATGTCAGGATGAGAGTGAACTGAGGCCTTCCCCAACAAATCACGTGTCTGAGGGATGAAATATCCCTCCCTAGAGTCTACCTATGTCTGCTCTAACATGACTGCAGAGGCCCGGGGCGTACCAGTGACTTTACAAGTAGCCTGACTCCAGTGGTAAATATGAGGCACCTGCATTAACATGACTTCACCAGCCCCAGGTGAGGAAAGGCCATTTGCATGGAGATACCAGTAAGGTGGGTCTCTAAACCAGTTGTACAGTGCTCCCCAGACATTCTCAACAGCAGTGATTCTGGAGACTCAGAGACAGAAGACATTTCAGCAGTCCTGCAAGCTATCTTTTTTCTCTGGTCCCATACACACTCGAAGTCAGGCGAGGAACACTAGTTTTCCTATTCAGCAGAAAGTTATTCTCACATGAACCTCAAAACACTCCGGACGCTCTGGGAGTCAAATACTTGTTACAAACTTGAAAACTCAGTATCAGCAGATAGTGGCGAGGCCCTCACATCCATTACCAGAATTTCTACCAGTCACTACGTCTGTACCAAAATTTGTAACCTAGCCAAAATAGGAGAACGGGAGATTTGTAACTCCTTTGTTACTTAAGCTCTGCACTCCCTGATTGTCAGAACATCCCATTCCCAAGGAGTGTAGAGAGCGAGGGGAGGGCTGACCACCTGCAGAAGTCAGACCCCAAGTGTCCAATTACTCAAGCCAACTCAAGTTACACATGACTCTAGCAAAGCATTCGAGATGCTTCTACACACTGAACCCACTGGCAAGCAAATGGAGTAGCTCTGAGGACAGCATCTGCTTTCCCCATGATATTTAACCTTCTCTGTTTCTTACCAGAAGACCTCATTGCAACGATTGCACTGCACTCGCCGGGCTTTTGGCTCCTGTACCTGTATGACCATAGGGCAATCTGCACCGGGACACAGCTGCAGCTGATAATGGCTCTGTGAACACACCAAGGTGGTAAGGTCAGTAGTGAGCGCAGAAGAGCATGATCTTTATCTGTGCAAGTTTAATCACTCCTAGCCTCAAAAATACACAAGTCAGTATTTCTTTTTCAAAAAGACACTGAAAATTGCCACCAGATCTTAGCCAACAGAGCAGACAAACCTCTTCCACATTGGGAAAGGGAGTGTTACTTACAGCTTCTCTAGAGCATGGAATTCAAATGGAGGGTTACAGACCAAGTAAGCACAGCAACACAGCCGTAAGACACCACCAAGACACATTTTACTCCATTTGAGCTCTTTCCCCTTACTCCTCTTAACGTCCCAGAACATGAATATGTTCTGGACTGCTCTCCTGTGGCAGCTCTTCCCTCCCAATGGGTGTCTCATTGAAGAGAGGTGATACCACTCTTTTGCACTGCTTTGCTGCTTCTTGAGTATCCCCAGTCTGTTTCCAGTTACCAGAATACTTCCTGAATATTCAACCCTTATAATTTCTGCATCAATTTCCAAAAAAACTCACATAAAATGTTATTAACCCAGCCAATTCAGTTGGGCTACACTAAGATGAGCTACTTATTTTTCAGAACCTAAAATATTCATGCAAGAGCAAAAAGGACTTTAAAACTCAGATTGAAGTTTGAAGTTCTCAGCTGCAACACACTGGGAATTCTGCTACAGGAAAAGAGCCAAGCACCAGCCAAGGAGTTACTGGTTGACCTTACAAGAGAATTTACTTTGGCAACCCGCTACAGCGTTTGTCAGTGAGCCTGTCCTACAGCCTCACTGTATTTATCAGGGACAATTTTGCTGCAGTTACTGCATTTATCATCAAAGATGCAAGATGCTTCAAAGAAAATTTCTGCAAGCCATTGGAGATTCGACCCAGGGTATTTTAAATCTGAAAAAATCAATACCTCCACATAGTCCCTGAAGAGGTAGCGCCTGTATTTGTCTTTCAGCTCTTCACTAGGCAGCAATGGAAACACAAAGTCTTCTGGCGTCCGAAGCAGGCAGTCCTGGGCCATGCAGGAAACCCCTGAGAAGAAACCCCAACATTTTAGCACAGCGCAACTTGCACTAAGGAGGGAATGCACAGAGAGCATTCAACACAGTTTCCTAGGTGCCATCTGTTGTGGCAAGAGGGACACAACTGTGAAATGAATCTATCAGGGCTGCTGAAAAGCTGAAGCCCAACTGTCTTCACCAAAAGATGACAGGGCACATGTGCATCCCGGACCAGTAAGCGCTGCAACCTGTATTCACAAGGTCAGATACTTAAAGTAGAAAATTGCATGCTACCGCCATGCCAGCATAAAGGACAGGCTAGGAAAAGCCCAGAGCAACTCTGGCAACTACTGCTTCTACCCAACACAAAGGCAGCAGATGTTTATATCCACAAGCACTCCAGGGGCAGCACAACAATATACCATGAGAGATGCAAACTCAAAATGCAGCAGATTTGCAGCTTGTAACTTGTTAGAGTCATGCTCCTGAGATCACAAGGGGAGAAAAGCAGCAAATGGATCTACGGACCTGCACGTTGTTAAGCAGGAGTAGAGCTCTCCTGGTGGTGTAAACACTAACCAGGGATTCAAGTAAGACCACTAGTTCAAGTTAAGTTTGTCACAAATACTCATTCCATGCTGTATTTCCTCATAACAGATGTTTTAGACCAAATTAGCCAGGCATCAGAACGGCCAACATGGCAAACACAGAGCCAGTACCATACCCGCCTTGAACTCACCGACTCCAACACCATCCTTGACGAGCACTGTACAATGCTGCTCCCAGCAGCTGCGGCAGAACTGGTGCTGACAAGCCAGAGAGAGCAAGTTCTCCTTCCGGACGAACTGCATACACACTGCGCAGTGATGGGAGGAATGTACCATTGCCTGGGAGAGAGAGAAATCAGCATTACAGTGAAAGCCAGCTCTCCCAGAGTATTCTCACCTCATCCACAGGCACCTGCATCACCGTCATTGTGACAGTGGTCTCGGGGGAGCTCCACGCCAGGCCAGGTTCATAAGCAGCTGGTGAGCTGGGGTGCTGCACTGCCCCAAGAGTTAGCCCTTCAGAAGAACCTCTTTAATCTCACGGAGCACAACAGACTGACAGTCACCGAACAGCTCCTGACTCTAACCTAGTGCTACCCAGAACCTTTACTCTTTTGGTTCTTACTCTCACCTTGTTTCAAAAATGAGGGAATACATCATCATGTTAGTCCTTCCCTGAGTTTACTGATACTCTTTGTTAGCCGGGTCAGACTCTATCGCTGTTCCACAGGCCCTGAAGAGCAGCTATAGCTGGGAGCAGGTTTAGCAGTGCCCTTTCACTGGATGATTTTGTGTAAGAGGACAGGCAACTGAAGGTGCAGCATGTAGAGTGTTTATACAGAGAGGAAAGAGAGTTCACAGACCATCATCTCGCATCTCTTCTGCCTATGCTACATTTGGAAAAGCAGGCACCATCCCTTCAGCTGAGAAGGATTAGAGGGTTTGTTTCAAGTCAGACATAATTCTGCTATTGCTTCACCAAACCACTGGGAAGCAGTCTGGATCTCCCCTTGGGCAGCATAGAACTAATCCCTAGACAACAGATCTAGCCTCCAACACATCTTGGCTCACCCTTGGGACCTGAAGAACTAGGTCTAGCACAGCATCATCAAAAACAAGTCCCTACAAAGCCGTTAGCAGGAGTTTATGTTCCTATTTCTTCTTTCACAGAGAAGTCCTATCATCACTTTTCATCTAACTTAAGCCTTTCCTACTCTTTGGGAAGCTTGTGCGAGACAGCTGTCAGCTCCCAGGCCCAGCTCTGCACTCCAGAGACGCAGAGCAGCAGCAGCATGATACGCAGCCGCATGACCAACAGAGCTTGCTTTATGGCACGACCACATGAAAAAGGAAATAATGCGACTTTGTTCTAAGTGGCCTCACTTAAGGACCAAAACAAGCTTCACCAAGTCTGCTGCTGTGTTGATTGCCTACAGCCACTGCTCAACTTGAACTGCAAGCGCATTGCCTCAAACCTTCGCGAGCTGTCCCTCCGAGCTCACCATCAGAGCTTCTGTCTGTAGGGTGAGTTGCTCTACAGTTACCAAGGATGAGCATCTGCCCCCAGAATATCATCATTCTGCATTAGGAGTCGAAGCATAGAGCAACTTGCCCTAGCACATACAAAAAAACTGTAATGAACTGCCTACCAAACCAAGTTTGTCAAGACGTAAAATAACCTTTTGACTGCAATATCTTTCTTCCCAAAATGAAATCACCATTGCAGGGGTGAGCACTTCAGTGGCAGCTGATACAAGATTCAGACAAATCTCAAAATACATGGACTGATTTGCAGGTATGTTAAATAACAAAGATTTTTTTTTCTGGACTCTAGGCAGATAATTTATTTTGAGTCCATGAAGCTTACTCCCGTCAGCTGTTTTAGCATTTTCACTCTCTGCTAGTTACAAGCCAGCTCAGATGCCAAATCAGGCTTTTAAGATCTCCCCTCCCCCCCCCTCAAGCCAAAGAGTATTTCTCAGATGTAATACTTTATCACTCAAAATCTGACACATGGCAATGTGTTCCTGGGTAACTGTGGATTGTACCAAGACACCCACTGTGAATGAAACCTGTAAACATGCAACAGGAAGTTTCTATTTAAAGGGAGGGGAAAAAAAAAAGAAGTATCTAAGGATCTGTATAGCCCTCGCTGCAAAACACAAGCTGTTGGTTCAAATATCACTACTGACTGGCTCAGCAGCACCACTGAGAGATTTGGCTTAAGCATCTCTGAGCAGAGCAGTGCAGCAAACAGTCATCTTATGAAAAATAAATAAATAAATCTCTCCCAGCCACAGACAAGCTCTGCTCACTCTGCACAGCCAGAGCTTCCCTTGGGTGTCTTTTACAGAGAGCAGAATTGGAAGAGGTAGCCAAGCCCGTGCACTCTGCTCCTTCCACTGTGTACCATCACTCATGCCAAAAAAATGAGCTCAATTTTCTCGAGGCAAGCAACTCTTGAACACTACCTGCAAGACAATAGCAAAGCTGCTATTTAAACGTTAGACACCTCTTGAACACTTTCTCATTTAAAAAGTAAACCCAGCACCGAGTTAGGGTGTAGGACCTGAGTTTGCAAAGGGTTAATATGGGACAGACTATGCCATTAGTAATGCAATCCTCCGATGAGGTGGGTCAGAGGTGTCTGCCAAGGGAACAGACCAGCATAGTTAGCATACTTACATGTTTGGATGAGGTGGGCTGAACTCGTGCTTCTACTAGCAATTGGGCAGCATTAGACTTGTGCCTGAAAAGGCAATTGAAGAATGATCAAATCAGTCTCTGAATACATTTTGCTTTGTCAAATTAATCCTTCACACCTGAATAAATAACAGGTTCTGTGCAAATGGCAGGGTAGGTTTCAACAAGGAAAGTGGAAATGTGTCCTGTGTGAAGCTCCTTCACATAGTGAGCTGAACGCGCATCAACAAAACTTTACGAGAGTTTCTTCAAAACCAGAAACAGGAACAACAGCTCTCATGCTAATGGATTAACATTTCCCTCATGCTCCTTGACTAATATTTTTCTACAACTCACTCCCTCCCACAAAAAAATTATTTTCGAAGCTAAGGCTTTCTACCCACATTTCTAGAGTGGTCCTAAGTCACTGCCCATAATAACACACTCCAGTGAAGCTCCTGTCTGTCTCCTATTCCTTTGTAAAATCAAGCTATCCTGGTTAGGTCTCACTTTGACTCCAGTTTTTTATTCAGTTAAGTATTTACTCTGTGACAGATTACCACCTCTTAGGCATAGGAAGCTGTCTATCAGTAGCCTTAGAACTAAACGTTTTGCTGTTTGTATTTCCATCACAGAGGAATGTTTGTATCTCTAGTAAAAAAATCACCAGTGAATTCAGAAATAGCAGCATCACTGTTGTGACCACACTGTAAACCCTCCCTCCCCAGTAGCACTTTTAAGTCGTATTAGAGATCTGCCATTTGATAACGTCACTTTGTACACCAAGACAGAAGTCTGAGGATCAGATCGACTGGAGAGCAACTTGCAAAGCCACAGCTTTAAAGTAAACCCTTCCACAAACTTCCTTGTGTTTAAATCTCATCAGTTGACCTGCAAACTCCTCCCGAGCTGCTGTGCAGAGTCTCACCCTCCACGTTCCCCACAGAAAAGCTTTCAGAGGATGCACGATAACCAACGAGCCAGTTACCAAAGATGTTGCGACAATATCCATACATGACATGCATTTCCCATACATCCTCTGGATGAAGTTGCTGGCTACAGGGCCAAAAATGGCATGGCAGAATGAGTCAGACTGATATGCTCTCTATTTTCAGACAATGTTCAGTTCTGAGCCAGTATTTTCTGGGGGGGCTGCCAGATAGCAGTGCCTCCTGACACACTTCCCGTATATGTCTGGGCAGAGTCCGAACCTTCCTTTTGAAATTATTGGAGGACTTAGTTACACTGACCAAGCAACAAAGGGGCTGCACTTCCCACTTCTCCTACACCATCTTCTGCTCTCCAAATGCTAGTCAGCTTGGAAAAAAACACCACTTATGTTCAGAAGGAGCAAAAACTTCAATGTGAATGTACTACTAAAGAACATCGGCACAGGTTCAGTGCTCCTTTATGATTTATGGCTCATATGTTCAAAACAGAACATATGTTATCTTTATATTTGTTAGAATAAATAAATATAGATACAGTACTCTCAATCTGTTAGCTCAAATTTTAAGTTAAATGCCTCTACAGGGTTCCCAGCATGAATATAATTTCTCAGACTGAAAGACATTTGCCACCACTACCCTCTCCCTGTTTACAAATTTCTTCCAGGCAATGCAGCCTAAACAAAACAGTGTTCTTCCTCTGCTCCCTGGCATGCACTGTACGGCCTGTTTTCAGGTTCAAAGATGCTTGTCAAAAAGACACCTATGGACCACCTTGAGCATTCTTGCAAAGCAAGGGGGAAAAGCACTGAGCACAGAAGAGATAAGACTATTTATACTTACCTTTCCAAAATCTCTGAGATTTGCCAGTGGAAACTAACTAATACTAGCTTTGCAACAGCATGTGATACCTAGGTGGAAAATAAAAGAAAAAAAAAAGTCAAGTTAGGCATATTCTCAGGCCAAACCTCTGCTTAGGACTACAATCTTACCAGCCTAGTAAATTGTACAAACTCAGTATGATATTCCAGGGGTACTCAATTCCCATTAAACTATTAGACAAAATGTTCACAGCCAGTGGTCTGCAATATACAGGTTGGAATGAAGCATGGATGCACCCAAACTAACTCAATCACAACAGCACAGAGAAGAAGGAATCAAGCATTCACTGGATCAGCTTAACTGCTCATGGAAGCCCCACATCCAGTCCTTAAGCCACTGCCACTTGGGAGGCCCAGGCCAGACTGGGATCGGGGTCCTCGCTAAGTGTGCAAAGTAGGCACCATGGGGCAGACAGATACCACCCAGTGAGCTGGAGAAGCAGTGAAAAGCTGCAAACACAGGCATGCTGTGACAGCAAAGGGTAGGGGGAAAAAACCAAAATATTTTCCCCAGCCTTCATTGCAGAGAAGAAAGTTATAGGCTGGACTGGAATAGGAAGATGGAAAGCTACTGTGACAGGGACTATTTCCATGCAGGATTGCTTGCATTACGTGGACTCCTGGCAAGCACTAGCCCGAGCACCCTCTAGAATACTGCAGCACGACATTTAAAGTCATCTTACAAGGGTACAAGCAAACAAGTTCTCCTTTGCTTCTATGTATTATTTTATTTGTGAAGAAAACCGATTGGTCTGCTACCACAAAAAGGCTCATGCCCACCAAGATCACAGCCAACTGCTGAGCTGCTGGACCTTCAACCTGCCTCTCGACCCCTTCACGCCTTTATCAGGCTCATGGAGTTCAAACAAAGCAGGTCTCCTGCAAACAAGACACCTCTTCCAGGGGGATTCGGAAGGCTCATGACCCCTGCGTCCTCGCTCCTCTCTGTGCTAGGAAGCACCTGGGCAAGCCCAATGGTCTGCACATTGTGCATTCAGATACCCTGACGTTAAAGGGCTGTACCTCCCACGCTCCAAGACAAGCTACCACCATAATGCCTGCCTCTCTACTATACATATAGAAAACACAGCTCCTTCCATCCTGGATGCAGGAAGAGCTCCTTTTTTTTCCACTAGAGAAGCTGTCAGTCCCAATCATCAGCTGAAAAGCCATAAGCCTTCTTGAATCCTGCTACAGGTGAATCACAAGATCTGATGTACTGGCAATACAGATACACAGCAACCCCAACACAACCCTGGAAGGACAAACAAGCAATGGCTGCTCCTACAAAACAGACAGGCTCTGCATACCTAGGGGCAGCATGTTCATTACTCTTCTAAATCTGTCCCACTGAAGAGGTGCAGTTTCACAACACAACACAACTGACCTATTCCTGCCACATGATACTGCCCTGGTCCTGCACGGGCATTTGTCAGCGCTGGATGGTTGGTTCTCTGAGCTAAACAGCATAGCACCAATGCACGATGCAGCTGGAGGGTTTAAATGGCTCTTATCCACCTCCGCTTTCTGATTTGCCCACTTTGCTGGCCTCTAAGAAATCCTAGTAATAAAAGAGTAATTTTCAATGTTCAAATAACCCTTTTTTCTAGAAGAACATGAGCTTTAGCTCATGCTGTGTAAGATGTGGTACATCAACTTCCTCGACTTTGGCAGGGATGTGACCCTGCGAGAACAAAGGCTGCCCAGGCGGCGTTGCCCTCCCTCCCTGCCAGCACAGCAGCCTGGGATTAGATGGAGCGGGGCACACAGGGCTGCTGTGGACACCACATATACTCTGCTCCGGTTCGTAGGGATGAAGTGTCACTGCCAGCCTTGGATGGGTTGTTATCTTAAGTCCCCAGCCCGGCAGACCCAATCAGACACCTCTGAATTGCTTGTACAAGGAAGGCATCTGCATTTCACGTTTGTAAAGTAAACAAGCATCAGGAATGTGGTCTCTACAAGACTGGCTTCTTGCAAATGCAAACCACATGCTAATGAATCATTCTCTAACAGCAATTAAATTATTTCTCGGTAGCAGTGAGGAAGAACTACTGTCCTTGACAAAAAAAAAAAAAAGCCAACCAAAATACCAGACTTAAATAGGAAGTTCATCTGTAACATATGAAAATTAGTATTTTTTGGCTGGATTATCAGAGCCTGAGGTGTAGCATCCATTGTGGCATTCTGACTACATGAACTTCATGAAGTTACTTGTTCCCAGAAAAGGAACCAAGTACATTCAAGAATGAAGATGTATAGAAAGAGAAATACAAATACTAGCATGCACATTTCTGAAATCTAACGATCTACCCAAACAGAATCAAATGCTTTTGAGTCAAGTTATTTGTCAGGCAAAATCTGGAATTAATGCTACAGAAAGATGCCAAATTGACAGATCTAGAAGAATAACACAGCTTCTGTGACCATTCCTATTTTGCTCCAACTGCAAACATTGACTGGACCAGCTGTAGTGCTAATTTGATTACTTTCATCATAAAAGCACCCAAGAATAAAACATTTCCAATTCATAAAGCCAGGTTCATGACGTGAGTCCACTTTCACAAAAGCCCTGAAGCAGAAAATTTTTTTATAGTACCTGATTGGAGTGCATGCAATCTTGCAAACAAGAAGTCCCAGAGTCAGCCAGCTGCAGCAACATACCCACTGTGTTTGGCATGGAAGTACTAGTTCTTACATGTTAAAGAGAGATAACACACAAACTGTAAGAAAGAGGGATGGGAGAGGAGCAGATAACTGATGAGGCTGAGGTCGTCTCTTGAGTGGAGTCTCACCGCATGACAATCTACGTCCTGCTCACCATCAGCAAGGCTGGTGATTCAGAAGGCAAAAGTGAATACCACCAGGTACACTACTGTAGAGATTCAAGAAAAGAAGCATGAGAGGAAAAACAAGTGCATAACAAAAGCTTGCTTCTCTA
The DNA here is from genome assembly GCA_013400135.1 of Rhinoptilus africanus. NCBI lineage: Eukaryota > Metazoa > Chordata > Aves > Charadriiformes > Glareolidae > Rhinoptilus > Rhinoptilus africanus. The sequence continues at coordinate 106,434 of VXBO01002686.1, forward strand.
GATTAGCAATGCTCCCCAGCCTCTTCCATGATTGTACACTCACAATGAGTGAATGACTGTACCAAGTCAACCAGTCCTTCCACAATAACACCTCAGAATAACTGAAGTATTTTTTTGTAAGCAGGAGCCAAAACATGCTGAGTACAGAAAAATACCACTGCAATCAGAAGTTTTGTCCATATGTACATAATTCAATACCTTACAGTACTGGAGAAGCAATGACAGACGCTGACACTGCTGGCTGAACTGCTCAGAAGACATCGATGGCCCCTCCGTACGTACCCACTGCAGCCTCGCAGCTTAGGAAATAAGCCGGAGTTGCTGTTCAGGCACACTGTCCAATACAGCATTTCCCGGACAGTCAGAAGGTTCACAGAATGAAAGATCTCAAACTTATAAAGCATTTCAGAGAGAGCTATGACTCAGTCCCCTATTGGTCACTGGGTGCCGCAAGAATCTCAGGTTATCCAAGAACAATAATGCTTTGTCTCAGACATAAAACAAATAATAAAAAAAGATGCTTCTGATAAATTGCCAGTTTTGTTCACACTTTCCTATTCTCGTCTCAGAATAATAAGACCCAGAAAAGACAGTGAGATAGCACACTCAGTGCCTTGCTGGCAGCAGGTCATTCCAGTAAAATACTTCTGCAGACCAGAGTGCAGAAGGGAATGCAAACTCTAGATGCTGTTATTTTAGTTTTTGTCTGCAACTGATAAATTGTGCCAGGGCTTCTGCATAACTTGACTTCTCCACAAGTCTTCTAGCTGTGATTAAATCTATTAGTTTAGAAGGCAGTGGTCATGCTAAAAAAATGTCCATTTTTCCCTCATCCTCATTTAACCCCTTTTTTCACCATCAGCTTAAAATTTTAAGATCAAAGATCTGCTCAGTCCAAATCCAAACCTGGAAAATTTCTGACTGAAGACCATGTTTATTTCTTCACGATGGAGCGGCAAAGCTGAATAGAGAGGATCTCATCCAATCGACAATTTCCAGCTTCACCTTAAAACAGGAATTTGGTCTCCTCAGAAACTTCTTCCAAGCCTCCATCAGGTTAACTCTGACTTACCAGAGACAGAAGGCTGCTGACTGCCAGAAATGGGCACCAAACGCCAGTGTTTATCACTGCACTGGAAAAGGGGCGCCGTGTCGATGCACGCAGGAAGGGTGCCAAGAAGCTGGCTCTGCGTAAGGGAAAGACTCTATGGGAGTTGTAAAAAAGTCTGAAACATTTACATAGCACTGGACAAAATTCAACTCTGAAAGTAGAAGTAGTAATGCCGTCACATTAAACACACGTCTATTAATTTTCTGGAAAAGAGCACAGTATTTATTTTCTTACTATTTCTATCTCCATTTATCTCCTGGGTTCTTTACTCTCCAAGATAAGCAAAATTCTCACACTTCTGAAGTGCGAGAGAGAGTCTGGCACTCTCTAGGACAGGACAGTATCAAAAGAAATCACAAAGGAGCTCTGCAGGTGCCTTGCTGGGTTTGGAGAGCTCTAACACTACGTCTCAACTAGCTTCCCTAGATAAGCTATATTCTTTGAAGAGCTGAAGTTTCATCTCTCTACAGCAAAAAACCTTTTCAACCGTGCCACTTTGACAGTTGCTAATTCAGAGAGAAATGTTTCCTAAAAGCTAAAAAACCACCGTCTTTTGTAGAGCTTATATTCTACAGCAATTGCTCATGCATATTTATGTCGCATGCATTTCTCATGAGTTCATTTCACTTTTCTCCAAGGGATGGCCTATTTTTTTGGAGGTGTGTTTCAATCCTGACTTTTGCAGAGATATGGCATCAGGAATTTAAAACAAGAATCATCACATGATTCTCAAAGAGATTCAAGTCAGAATGAGTTTGAGATATGACGATCTGGCTGGAGCTGACATCCCGTGGCTTCGCACCAAGCTGACAATTCATGTTAGATCAGGGTTGCACTGAAATGTCTGTCCCACATGAACACAAACCTGGCATAAAGAAATGCAGCTTCCATTTCTTGTGTTTCCCTTAATCAAAGGTTTTCATACAAATAGATTTAAGCAAATAGGATTAATCTTGAGAAGTATTATTTCTTTTAATCCACAAGCAGTTTTTCTTAGTTCTACAAGGAAAGGATGAACTTGGGAAGATATTAGTTTGTGTCGCAGCAAAACTTCTAAAAACACACTCTTAGATTCTTTACAACAGTAAAAACAGACAGAACAAGGGCCTCTGAAATTATTGCTGTTGGTGAGCAACCATGGGCACAGTAGAGACTGAAGTGAGTTCTCAGTAGAGAGCAGTAACACCTTAGAAAGGAGCCATACTTTGTATCAAATAATTTTGCCGAAGGGAAAAAACCTCCTTCAGACAGGCTTTACTTAAGGATATTGAGGTGAAGAAAGTGACCCACAAATGGAAAAACCCCACTATTGTACACATTTCTCTTGTGGAAAGTAGATCTGACTCCCTCTATGCCCCATTGGAAAAACTATCCCACTGCCCTGTTTTTACTGGAGGATTTCTCAGAAAACCGCAGAAATACTAGGAATGAAGAAGAAATAAAAGGGCAAGCAAAAAGCTTTTTTTGGACCATGTTTTCTTCTTTGCTTTGATCTACTCCTCGTTTAAGCAGTCTTCCAGTACGCAAACTCAGGAGGCTGCAGGAGCCGGAGCTGTGATTGACATCAACCTGCCATAAACACCCCAAGCGTTCAAAGTCTTGTGGCCAAGTCCTCTGTATCTGCTATGGGTTTCTGAGCATTAGAAGGCTGTTTTCAAAAGGGAACTTAAATTAATTTCACTCGGCAGAAAAAAAAAATTAAACAGACAAAGTTACAACAAAACCAGATACACTGCTTTTTTCCCTGGATTCAGTAAAGCTTAAAAAAATGTGAGAAAAAGCCCTCAATCTTTAGGTTTTACTCACAGTCTTGCTTACAATTTGCCTGGCATTTCAGCCCCTCTCCTGATTACAGACTGCAGGCTGCACCACGGAAAGAAATGCAATTTATAGTCTGTAGCATCAGTCTTGATACCGTGGAAAGGTCTTGACAAAGAGCCCTACGTGGGCTCTGCTTCATCATGGGGTTTTAATCTGCACCCCATCACTCACCCTCCTGCATGCAGAGACCTGCTGTCAGCCCACGAGGTTAAAAGCATATTAGTAGGCAGAATGGGGAATTAGGAATGATAAATACTGCCGGTGTTATACACACAGTTTGGGAAGCTGTCAGTGCACAACCTAGTTGGCCGCACGCTGAAGAAAGGGGATCTCGGGTTAAATTCTAACTTCTTCTCCACACTTACATGCTGCTCTAATCCATCCGCCCTCCAACACAGCACAGCAACAATTTCAGCTGCAGCTGCCAACAAACAGGATCAGTAGGACTCAGCTAGGAAATCTCAACATACGCATTTCTCAAGCTGTTAGGCTATTCTTCCTGAGGAGATTCAGAAATAAATTAAAAACTAAAAAAAAAAAAAACAAACCCCAAAACTTAAGCAAGATGGTATGCCAGAAGGCATTATTACAAAATAGCTATGAGATTCCTCCTTTGAAAGATTTAGAGTGAAAGAAATGCAGCAAGAAAGCTGTAAGACGGCACACGAATAGAAGATTGACATAAAACTCCCCAGCTGCGCTCACTGGAGTTATTCTTTCCAACACAACGCAGTCTCTGGGAGCATCAACACCCAGCACACGCTGCACGGCGTCCCCCGCACACTGCCAAAACACCCCCCCCGCCTTCACTGCGCTCAGCCCCTGCCCAGGTCCTTTCCCAGCAAAAGAGAGGAGAAGCAGACAATTCCTTCTGGCTGGCAGGAAGGAGGATGTGGAGGATGCACAGGGGCAAAGCAAAGGACAGGTAATAATCTGAACCCACACAACTGTGACCGGTGGCTCAGGACACAGGGCAACCAACTCAAACTGGGAGGCACTGGTGTGTGCACACAGCTACTTCCCACGCACACACAGGGCTCCGGTAACTTAGACGTGAGTAATCCCTGTTCAGTCCCAAATAACATAGTCCTTTACATGACAATCCCAGCTTCTATGGGCATCTTTCTTTTGGTATAAAAAGATGAAGAGGAGGAACATCTGCTTTGTAAGACAGCATTTCATAGCACGCAAGGAAGCCCGTCTCTGCTGCGCCACCCGCCATAGGCACAGCACACAACTGTGTTGAACTGTGTTCAGCTGCTTCATGCCGCTCCTGTGCTCCTCTTGTCCAGCCGTAAGCTTGCAACATGAAAGATTGCCTCGGCATTTTTAATGACTTGTGCCTTGCCTCCACCTCCCACCAAGATCATACTCATCAACAGCTGTGAACAGATTTCTTTTATTTTTTTTTGCTCACTGCAGAGTCATACTGGCTGTAAGATACACTTAAGGCATGAATCACAAAGGAATGTGTGGGCTATAATCACCCTTCACATTTGTGCCTCATTTTTCCAATCAAGTTGAGAATTTCAGCAGTCCTGGGCAACAAAGAACAAAACTGGTTTCTCTTCTCAAATGACTTGATGAAGCTGTCATAAGGTTGTGAGGTCTGGGGTCCCCAGCCAGCTCTCTTATCTTGCTGACCGGAAGTCTACAAAAACTTAATACACTTTAAAAAATAAATTAAAAAAAAAGATCTTTAGGAGCCAAAATAAAGCACACACTGAAGACAGGTCCTATTGATGTTTAACATACTGCTAACATCCAGGCACTGCAAATCTGGCAGGCAACAGCACATCTTTTGTATAGCAGAACTTCCAGGATCTTTTCATTTGGGAATAAAAAGTAGGTAAAGGACCCAAGTACATCTCAAAAGTGTGTGCTCCTAAGGGTTACAACTTCAGAGTGGATGCCCTACATAATGTTGGCTTGGTATTAAAACACAGAACATGGTACAGATACAAACCTGCATGTCCTGACTAATCTAGGGCTACAGGTACTTGGAAACAGTGCGTTATCATGGACAAACAGCACAACAGGGTTCTGCGGAGAAGTCAAATTTGCCTACCAGGGTCTACCATTTATAATAAGTGGTATTTAAATATTTACTAAGTGTTTGCTGATATATACTAAAATTTACCAATGTTGTTTCTTACAGACATTAACTTTGCACACGAAATTTTCAAACCATGTTCTAACGTACATGCATCTTAACATTTCAAGGGGCTTTAATACTCCCCCTGTACCTGAGGTAGCTGGGTACGGCTAGTTTTTTACAACTGCCATTTCACATTGCATATACGTTTCATGAAGTCACTATGGCATCAAAAAGGATGACTCTGCAGGTTTGTTCAGATAAGCGCCTCGCGCCACATACTTGGCTGCAGTTTGCACAGCGATACGGGGAGCCACACACGCCACTGTCTTGACCCAGGGCTCTTTACGGACCTTCTGCGATGGCACGGAAGAGGAGTTCTGTGAGCACCGGCTCAACTCCCGCAGGCAGAGCTGCTGGCGTGGGCTGCCAGTCTCCACGCACATGACTCCGGCTCTGCTAAAGACGGTATTTGGGAAGGACCGCTGCCAGCAGTCATCAAGCAGCTCTACAAACGAACCGCTCTGTGTCAGCGCAATTTGAGTGTTGCGGAACAGTTTCAAAGGGCTGTGTTTTTATGAGCAAATGCTGTGTTTTTATGAGCAAATGCTAATTCGGTCGCATTAAAAGATGTGACATCAGTCAGGTGAGGCAAGCATATAAAAAAAAAAAGGGTTTATCTCTGAAAGATCTGTAGTGATAACATGAATTAATAGGTTCGGTACTATGTCATGACATCAAATACTTTTGCATCTACAGAGTTTTATTCTTCACAGTTCAGGGCTAAAAACCAACCAAAGAAAAAACCCACATCACAAGCTGTTAATGCAAGGAGGAAGGGAAGTAAGATTTTTGCTGTCTGGTAAATACTAGCAGACTACTCACATTAACAAACTGAAAACTTTAAATTCTTCAGTTTCACAATTCCTTTGGTTTTAGTGGAAAGACTACATCATTACCCTGTGTAAACAGGATAAAACCTGTAAAACACCACGACCATCTTTCCTTGATACCTTGTACGTGCAGAAATACCCTAGCTTCCTCATGACTGATAATCAGCTCCTAAAAAGACCTAAAGTCAAGGTAGCATTTTTCATAAACTGTAATTGCTATTGTTTTATCTGGTGATTTATATCACCAGTTTAAAAAAATTTGGTAAAAACTACTAAGATCCATCTCATCTCTGAGACAGAGAAACTACTGCCAGTTATTTGGAACACCACAGATATTCCAGACTCCAACGGAGACCCTCAGCAGAGCCAGGAAGTGTCATTCACAAACAAAAACAATATGACATCACCACACACTTAACTGCTCGCCAGTGACAGGGTCAACTTTGTTTGTACAACTGTTGAGTGTGGTACTGTTTGCGTGCATGTACTGATACTGCCACTCCAGGACCCACAGTCACTCAGTGGCGATTTGACAGAGTTATCTTGAAAACAAACTTACTACTATACGATTTTAATTCATTATTTTTGAAAGATACTGGATTTTATAATCACATCTACTTTTTAAAAAGAACCATTGTAAATTCCTCGGCTGCTTTGAAGAGTATTGCCCTTAACAAACACTGAGTGTTGGTCAAGTGACCTTTTGGGGAATTAAAAGCAACCTGCTTCCATTCACAGGCCTTTTGGTCAGAGAACCACAGTTTTGGATAACATTAGTTTGAGATCATCTTCTGGCACGTTTCAACACAGATAGCCTGTCCTAATTTTAGTCTGAGTATTAACAGAACCCTCCACAAACAGACCTCCAGATTAACAGCACTAACCAAGGAGCAAACATTTCCTCCTCTTTTTCCTGGAAAGCAAGGATCCACACACAGTTCTTATTAAAACCAAAGTGAGAAGAAACTTTCAGAGTACCACTTACAAAGTCCCTCTAGCTTCACTATGGTTCTGGGACAACCCCTACTTGTAGCTGCAGGCCTGGCACACAGCACAGCTGGCTCTATCTACTACAACCTCATTTGTACTCATTTTTCTATTCAGAATTCTCAACTTCACAAAAAGTAAGTCAGAAGAATTCAAGGTACAAGTTTCCTATCGCAGTAAAAGACATAAAGGCATACAGCTACCTACATGCCGGGTTTCATGCTTTCATCAGACTTAAGATTTTAACACATTTTAAAATCAAAACAAGCATTTTGTTGAAGAGGCCATCCTCTGAGGTTGCATTCAAACTTTTAAACATATGCAGGGTGCTCACACTTGACCTAACATTAGCCAGCCAATGCAAGGTTTGTTCAGTTGTCCGTTTAGCTTCAGTAGAAGCAAGGACAAGGTCAGCTGTTACCTAACGAGGAAAGCAAAAGGGAGCCAAAAGGGTTTCCAAGGAAGATCACTCTTTACCTCGATACTTTTAAGAAATTCAACAATCAGCTTGAAATAGCTAAATGAAATAGCTTTAAAAAAAACATGTTAAGGGTTAATAAGCAGAGCAAATGAAGCACTATTTATCCAGATTGTTATTAGCTAATAACAGTACAGATTGCAAGTATGAAGACATCAAGCTCTGAATACTTGCTTCTGGTCTTAGAAGTTTGTTGACAATATGCCACTGAGAAAGAACACACTGCATACACACCCCTCCCAATTTAACCTTCAGAAAGTCAATCACCTAATGACAATACACAGCGGCAGAACATTCAAACATGGCTTTGAACCCATTTATTGCATTCATTTTTTTCTTTGTTTTAGGGAATTGTATTAGTCTATTCATTTCGTGTGATAGCAAATTGCTCAGATACCAACTCATGCATTGTCTTCAACATCAAACCTCCCAAGGACAGTCTTTAACTTACCACCTTCTTGCCCTGTCAGGGACAACCACTCTGCCTTAAATAGGAGCTAATGCCGAAAAGCACTACATAACCATTAGCTATCACAAGGGAAAGATGAAATCAACAAAATAAGCTAGTGTGCTCCAAAAGAACAATCACCACTATCCAAAATACCCAAAGACATTATGAAAGTTAATCTTCAAAAGAAAAAAAAAAGGTTTTAGAGCTCAAGCAAATTAGAGGAAAGAAGTTAACACAGTTCTTGCAAAAGTCTGTCCCTGTTTATTCATATCCGTTAAGTCAATGGAAAATAAGGATAACAAATAGTTCAACATGTTCTATTCAATTTCCTTCTTCTCCATGTTTGCTAACACAACGCAAATTCTTTCCACTTCAGTTTGTCTCAGAAAACTAACAAAATGACAAGTTTCCTTGAGGGAAGAGAGGGGAAGGAAGAAACAGGGTTGCTGAAGTATTATGAGAAAGGATGCCAGGAAACAAAAAGCACATGCTGAAGATACAAAAGAGATTTCCAAGAAAAGTGCAATTGCACCACCGTTGCCAGCGAACGGAGTTCATGTGGCACTTCAAGAGCTAAAGGCTTAGAGTGTGTGGCTTACAAGATCGCAGTTTTTCAGGTTTCTACACAGATTTATTTTTATCTTCTCCTGCACAACTCAAAATGTGTAGCACTTCTTTTTTAAGCAAACACAGAGGTAGATTCAAAAGGAATCTAAAATGTTCTCTCTTTGGGTCATACTTGGGGACAGATTTGAGCTAGCAGGTTGTTTTTATCTGGTCAACTACTATTATTTGCTCAATGAGACCTCCAGAATTCTTGGAAAACTTATTTTAACTTTGGAAGTCTGATTTTAAAGACTAAATAAAGTATTGCTTTTGTTAATTTAATTTAAGGGGACAATATGGCAGGGGTCATCTTTTTGAACCGTGCTCTATTTGAAGGCAAACAGTAAGGAGCAGAAAAGCCGTTCTAAATCTTTACTTAATCGCTAAGAACCAAGAGCAACTGACAGCTGGATCAAAAGCGCTGACCACTATTCTCATTTGTTCTTTTCTTTTTCCTCCCTTTTCTTACAGTCTGCAGGGAACAGCCGGCATTCAGAGCTGACTGAAGAAATCGCGGACATGAGTTTGACAGTCAAGAAAGAGTAAAACTTTGTTTTCTAAGGTGGTGAGTGCTGGGAACAGGCACAATGGATGGCAAAACTAGCTAGAGATGCAGCAAAAAGTATGGGTGCACTTCAGAGCCCATCACTTACAGCCTTTATAGTCCTTAGGCTTTACGGTTACACTACTTCTATGGGACACTCCAACATACAAATTAGCATCAAGAGATCTTTCCCATTTTTGTAAATTAGCTTTAATTCAGACCAAATGTAGAGGAATCAAAATCTACCCAACATGGGGGTTTTTATACACTATGGTCACCCCTCCTGCTTTCAGGGTTTGTTTCAGAGAACAACAAGCACTAGGAGCCCTGTTACAAAGTAGGTGCATTGGTAACTTCACCCATTGTGAGCACCTAGAGCTTAGGAAACTGCCTTCCTCTGACCCGCACTGGGATCGAAGCTCACTGGGAAGACAGAGAGGGGACCTCTTTTTATTACTAGTCTGCATGACAGTAACCAGTTGCACAAAGAAAGAAAACTTCACAAAAGTCTTATTGAGCATAACACCACGGAGCTGACTCTTCTGTGATGAATTAGTCACTACAAGAGCTGGTAAGTTCATTGTACTTTAATTGCTGTCACTGCAACAGCAGGGTTAATACCTGGCATGACAGCTCATCTGCCTTTTTTGAAAGTCTATGATTATTCTCTCAGAACCAACAAAGGTGTTTTCGTTAGAATTATAGAGTTTTAGCATGTCTTCCTATCTGTCAGTTATCTTCTCAAATACAGGTGTACCAATCTGCACCATTTATGATTTGGTTTGTTTCTTTTCTATCTATCCTCTTTGTACTGTGCTAACGCAAAGAGAGTTGTAACTCAGGAATTTTGGTCATGAAGCTCAGCTCTGTAAAAAAAATAAATTGTAAGAATCAACACTCAGTAGGGAAGATTTTTTCAGGCCCCAGACCAGTATGCAACAATCTTGAACGTTTTGAGTCATTTCTGAACCAGGGACCTTCAATAATGTTTCTCCAAGCCCGTGTAGCAGTGATACCACCACAGCTTTTATTTCAGCCAGTATGCTCGGCATTTGCCCTTTCAATCACAGACTGATTTTACACCTGTGTTAATGCAAAAGCCTTTCCTCACCTTTAACGTGGCAGCCAAGCTGGCCATGTGTTCATTCAGAGTGCTCTCCGACTCCTTGTAAGTCAGGCAGGTGAACTGATACTCCTCTGGATCAAAGGCATCCGCTCCCTGCTGCTCCACGTCGTTAGCTACCCCATCATAATAATCCTCAATATCCCCAGGATCCTCATCCTCTTCCTCCTCCTCGCAATTAGGGTCATAATCCTCTTCATTGCTGTCAGAGCCCTGGCTGTTCATGTCCACGGACATCTTAATGCCCTGTCAAACTGCAGACCAGGAAAGCAATTGCAGCTTCTTTTTCTCCTCCAAACTTTATCGTTCTTTTGATTTCATCTGAGCTCTGTCTCCTAAGGGGGAAAAAAACAATTTTTTCTGTTGCCTAAGAAACTGTAAGAGAGGCCACGTCAACATCATCATACAGGTGATCAAACAGCCAGGAACAGACCTACCCAACAGCCCAGCTAAAGAAGATTCTGCTGTGCAGGTCCCTGGTTTGGATCCACTGTGACTCCTGCACCTGCAAAGCCAAGGCTGCTCTTACAGGCAAGGTGTAAAACCCTGGAGACTGGCTTATTACAGCACATCCTCGCACCCAGTGCAGGCCCCGAGACGTGATATTTGGCAAGTAGCTCCATAACCTTCACTACAGATCTCTTCAGAGGTACAAGCAGATTTATGACATTCAGTTTTTACCAGCAGCCTGAAGTGCTGCAGAAAAGCTTCATATCCGTTTCACCAACAGGAAAAAACACAAACCCCTTAACTATGACCACAGTAGCTAGAAAGGCAACCTGTGAAGCCCTGTACAAGTCCATAGCGCTTCAGAGCCACAGCCATTAAGCGTGACTTTGAAAAATAAAGACAAGCAAACAGATCTCTCACATACACCCAATTTAACAGTCTTCAATGCCATCTTAAAAGTAATGGTGAAGTCAGTTAATCCCTTTAAGTAGGTTCTGCTGGATGTGATGTGGCTTGGGCCTTACATCTGAGGGGGGAAATAAAAAAAAATCTCTCATTTTATTACCTTCTCAATATATTCTCAATTACTACCTTCTGAATGTAGAAATTTATGTTCAAGTGTTGACAGCTGCTATTCAAGAAGAATCAGAACAGCCAATTTTTTTTAAATTCTCACTGGTATTGGAAAATTCACCTATTTGACTCTACTTATCAGAACTACAAACCTGCTTGTGTAACTAAAGCAGCATGAATTCAAGATCTAAAACGTTCAGCAGCAGAGTACGTATCAACCTTGAATAATGGTCATCTATTTAATCACAAATTTCCATTTGACTAAATAATTTAGTTTCAAGAGAGAATATATTAAATACAAAAGACTTAAAACAATGCTGCAACCAAATTTTACATATAAAAATATATACATAAAATCAAAGCTGTATTTTCCACAAGCAGCATGGATTGTGTTTCTTACACATGCTTGCATTACTGTGTTGTTAGCTCTGTCCTTCAAATACATTCCCACAGTATCTCAATTTGTAGCTACTGGGGAACCACCCATAAACAAGCTTTGAAAATCCTGACTTTAGGGCACAGGAAATCTCAATTTTTCATTATTCTTCCTCAAGTTGTTTGTTTTCTGTTTCTAATAATCTGACCAGGCAGCACAGAATAACCAGGAAGAGATGTGATGTACAATTAATTTGAGGGGCTGCAATGATTTCAGCAGATACAAGCCTCCAGTGAGAGGATGAAGGCTAGGAGCTAATTATATCACCCCCTGAATTCTGGTCTCCATTCCTTTCATTTGCCTTTTGATTTCTTAGCTATCCACAACAGAAGTAGCACACAAATATTTTATAGCACTGCTTTACATAGAATTTCAGTGGAGCAGAGGCACCATCTCTGCATATTGGAAGGAGATAAACATGAAATCTGATTTGATGGACACAAGGCAAACCTATATTGTCTGTTCCTCCCTCCCTCTACCCTGCTTAGGGTTAAGGATTCAATTTTGGGCTTAATCTGAATCAACACTGATCCCTTGCATAAAAGAAGTAACGGAGGTGTAAATAGCCCAGTGTGCAACAGCCAGCCTCAGAGCATCACAGAGCCCGAGTGAGTCTCACCGGTCAGGTAACTTCTCAAACTCACTCAGATCATCCCACGCACTAGAGACAGGAAAAAAACCCACCCCAAACACAGGGTCCATTTGTTAGCTCAACACATAGCGAGTCCTGTCCAAGCAATGAGATGTTTTTAGATGTTTAAGTAAAATAATGGGCCTACCCGGTACCTCAGCAGTCACACACCAGGCGCTGGGGAGGAGGCTCAGAGCCCTTTCACTGTGCCACGCTGATTCCAACAAAGAGAGGAACTGTTTGCATGAGCAAATGGGATACATCAAGCAGAAACCAGTCTGCAGCCTGGATGACTTTTGTGACTCCTGTCACTACATTCTCAGAAAGAGCTCCCTTACAGCACAACTGACCATCAGAGGGACGTGTGTAAAGAGAGGAAGACTAAGGCACAAGCTCTGTGGACAAAACAAAGCGGGATACTGGGAAAACGAGGAACAGAACTCACCTCACCTAACACTCAGGCTAATGCCCTCATTACCCAATGACAAATACAAACTAAGACAAGACATAGCTAGTACTTGATAATACTGGTTTTCAAGACAATAAAGACGTTAAGCTCAAAAAACCAAACAGTATTTATATTATGTAATTACCATAATCCCAAAAATCAGATTATAAAATTTTAAACCACATTTAGATTGCTTTCCTACCCAAGGGAGGATGAGGTCCTTCTTTACCACCTTCATCCGAGACACTCCCTCCTCTTCACTGCCACTGATACCATTTAATCCCCTCTCTCTTCCCCCAGCCTCCTTGCAGGGACTCATGAACACCCCCACCCCTGTGCTCTGCTGCCCCCCCGTTCCGACAGAGATGGCCCCTTGCCACCTCCTGCTTTGCAACGTAATTCTTCTTAAGGAGGTGTCTTGAAACAAAACACCTTCAAATATGCTGCCATCAGTCTCCCTCTGACCTCACCACCCTCAGACAGGGTAAATTACGTTATCCCACCTCATGCTTTTTCCCGCTACGCCATTCTTACCTGCTTTCTTACCCTCTGTATCTACCTCTGGGGGATTTCTCAAGTGCGTGCTTTGTAGGATACTTCTATGTTTTCTGCTGATATTTCACAGCCATTTGAGATGGATTTTTCTTCTCATCTCTTTATTGATAATTGTGAAACAGAGAAAGTCTAACTTAAGTCTGCCTCCTGAACTACTTATCCACACAAATCTCAAACGGATCGATGTCCCCTTTTTCTCTGCAACCATCCCCAACCCTAGCTCCACACTTGCTATCAGTGTTAATGGCACCTTTGTCTATGTCACTCAAACCTGTAATCCATGGATCATCCCCAGTTGCTTCTTCACACACACAGCACGCATACCTTGCCATTTCCTTTTCCACTGAGGTTTCTGATGGCATTCTTTTCATCCCGAGGGTGAGAAACCATAACACCTCCCATCCTCTTCCCCACCTGTGACTCTGCAGAGACCTCCCTGCAGCCACACCACGCGTCCCCCGAGAAGCTGCCTGCTCCTCTCCCACCTCCCAGCCTTTGTTCACGCTATCGCGACTCCCTCGTCGCTCCCGACCCACCGGATCCGTTTCATTCCCGCCCTTCCTAATCTACCATCACTTCTAACCGCTGTTTCACGCACACCTACGCAAGCCTTCCTTCCACGGGCTGGGGCAGGAAGGCACCCGGTTCCTTAAATTACCTCAGAACTACTTCTTTTGTGACTGGGGCCAGGCTGAACCCTGCACTTGTCCCGCACGGCCGGGACACCGCGTACTTGCGGGAGGGAGGCTCCGGAGAACCGGGGGAGGGAAGGCAGCTGCCGAGGGAGAGCCCGGGGGGCGCCGGCCCGAGCGCTCACGGGCTGCGGCCCGAGCGGGGCACCGGCTGCGGGGCGGAGCGCCGCCGGCCGCCGAACTCGGCGGAACTTACAGAGAAGCGGCACCGCGTCCCTCCCGCCGGGCTCGCTCCGCCCCGGGCCCCGCCGCCTCCCGCTGAGGGACACGGGGCCCGGCCAGGCGGCGGCGCTCACCGGGCCCCCCCGGCTCCGCGCCACCGCCGCACAAGCCACCTCACCGNCTGGTTCGGCGGGGACGCAGCGCTCCGGCCCCGTTCTCCACCCGCCGCCATGGCGGAGCAGCCGCAGCCCATCAGCCCCGTGAAGAACTTCTTCGCCGGTGGCTTCGGGGGCGTCTGCCTGGTGTTCGTGGGGCACCCGCTGGACACCATCAAGGTAAGGTGCGGCGGGGG
>VXBO01002686.1:124028-155832 GCA_013400135.1 Rhinoptilus africanus
TGGGGGGAAATAAATTTATGGTCAAGCAGTCTTGACAGCATTCACAGTCCTGATTCTCTTTTCCCTGTTAGTTGCAACTCTGCTACGTCCTTACGTTTGGATATAATAATAGCCATAGACATTTTTTATTATTAATTTCTGAAAAGTGGTGTTCACGAGCAACTCTCCTCTCAGGCATGTCTTAAACATGAAGAAAGCCCCCTGCCCATAAAGTACTCCCTTAACTTCTTTGCTGAATTGTGATTTATAGCTCTACAGCAACAGAACTGTAGCTTAGCGACATTTTATTCTATTATTCGTGCAATAGGTAGGAGCTATCGTGTTGGGAGGGCTGGAGTGAAAGCAGGAGTCCATTGTGTTGGGCCAGGCGTGGTGGGGTGGGGAGGTGCGGCTTCTGTTGGAGCCCTGCCCGCGGGGGTCTCCCGGGTGGTGCAAGTGCTCCTGGCCGTACAGCACTAGCCACATGGAGCCACAGGACATGGAGCGAGCTCCCTCGGCTCGGCTTGCTCAGAGGGAGGCAGTGCCGAGGTCTGACCAGTGCCGAGGGCACTGGTAGCTTGCCCTCCATTTTACCACAGTATTGTCCTCATGCAGACAAGGCTGAAGGGTAAGACCAGGGGGACAATAAGGAGTGGAGAATACAAGGAAACAAATGGGCTGCGGGCTTATTTCCAGCAGCCTTATCACCCCAGTGCCTTGTGTTTTATACACATCATACCAAAGGGAGGTTTCAAGGAGCAAGCTGGAGAAGGGCAGCATAGTCTTTTGAGTCTTCATGTAGAACTCCTCCCAAGCAGAGCGGTGGGAGGGAAAGAATAAGGGTCAACAAATAGATGGTGGAACTGTCGTTGTGCCCAGCTGTGCTGTGCTGTGGGTGCAGACTTGACACAGTAAGATACAGTGTGCCTGAGACGTGAGGCCCACAAACAAAGGTCAGAGTCTTGGCATCGTGGTTATGGGTCTAGACCCAGGCAGTGGTTCCCCGTGATGATTTTGAAGGGAAGTTTAGGAAGGAAGGAGAGGGAGAGAAACCTGAGGAGCCAGTTCTGCCTTTTCCGGAGCTAGAAAACTCAAAGCTTAGTTTGAGGAGGTGGGTGTGGAGTGGTGAGGAAGGACTAAATGGTCTGCAAGATTTAATGGGAATTTAAGAGTAAAGGAAGGTGTAAGAATTGGAAAACCTGAATAGAATGCCATCTCTTGGGCAAGTGGAGAGAAGCAGGAAGTGTGGAATTTAGTTAAATTGAGATGTTAGGCCATCTTGCAGGATTGTAAGGACTTACCTCCTACCTTCCTGCTACAGGAAGGTAGCAGGACATTGGACATAAACATAAGTTTGTGATGGAGAAACTCAGATTGTTTAAGGGATTTCTGTCATGGAGACTTTGCCACATGAAAACAGGCGTGGAATGTGTGGGATGGTGGCAGGTTGGTAGGACAGACTCGATGATGGCAGTGGCCGAAGGAGTGAGGGTCTGAGAGGTTACAGAAAGGAGGCTCCTGGCTGCACAAGCAGGAATAGGTGTGAAAGCTGCGGTCACTGAGGAGAGTGTGGGAGACTGGAGGAGGAAGAGACTGTTGGGAATAAAAATGAATGGGGAATGCTGTAGGAAAAAATGCAAGTACAAGGAATATTAGCAAATACAATGCTAATGAAGAGCTGAGTTGTGATTGCTGTGGGAACCAGCGCTTTGAACCCTAGAGATCTTAAATGTTTAGCTCTTATTATGCATTGATGAGGCACTTCCGCACTGATCAAAAGCAGTGGATGCATTTCTAGTTCCACTGCCAGCCTGCTGTGGAACATCATTATCTGGTGATACAGGGGTCTTTCTGCCCTTCGTTTCCTGTGTGCTGTGTTGTGTTAGGGTCTCTTCTGTTTCCTCGGGGCAGATATCCTCAGCTGTTTGCTGCTGGCATGTTGTCGGGAGTGTTCACAACAGTAATCATGGCTCCAGGAGAGAGAATCAAGTGCCTTTTACAGGTAAGGCATTGGATGATGGTGATGGGAATTTAATTTTAGGGGTCTTGTATTTACATACCAGGAGCTTCTTTGGTTAGTGTATTTACTCTGTTGGTTTTTTGACAGGACTGAGACAACTCAGCATGACAGTATAAGTATGTGCAGCATTCATTGCTCTGTTCGTTTTACAGAGCACAAGCCTTATACTGTGTGGCATTATGTGAGGCATCAGTGGATGCCTCCCTCTGCTTCATTCTGAAAAACTGGACTTTTCCATACTTGGAAACTTTTTCTTAAAAAAAAAATGCAAAAGTACTAGATCATAAGACTTTTTCTAGAGTAAAGATTTTCTGTTACCTTCACAGTTTCCCAATAAGGAATGCATTTCAAAATACATGACATAGTTTTCTAATGTTTGGGTGACTGTTAGCTCTACTCCTCCTCCAGGGTTTTTGAAATATTGTTGGGAAATGTAAAACGTGAACAAATGAAAATACTGTCTTTAGCAGAGATGGGAAGGTTTGCTTATCCAGACTATGTTGAACTCCGCTGGGATGGTGATGGGTGGTCACATGTTATCATGGAAGCTTTTATACACATACAAATTGCTTGAATTTCACTAAACTATTTGAAGTCTGCTTTTTGTCAGTGCAAGTGCAGAATTACCTAACTGACTTCAGTCATTTCAAACTTACACTGGGGCAAAATAAGAGAAAATCTAGCCACTGCATGGGAGAGTAAACATACCCTCATTTGAACAGGAGAGAGCTGTTTGAGGAAATGACGCAGAGGTGTCATACGCGGGAGTCCCCGTGGAATGAGTATGTGCTCTTTCCTCTCTGGAAAACATGCATGTGGCTTTCTAACTATTAGGTGAATGATTGTTCACAAGCCAAAACCTTCACTAGTCAGAAACTATTGCTTTAATCCTTCAGATCCAGGCAGCTACAGGTGAAACTAAATACAGTGGCTCTTTGGACTGTGCAAAACAGCTGTACCGCGAGGCTGGGATTCGTGGCGTGTACAAGGGGACAGTGCTCACCCTCATGAGAGGTAACTGATGAAGATGTTCTGATGCTTCTTCTGCACGGGGAGTTTTAAGATAAGGAGCCTGACATAGTGTCATAGATCTCAGTGTCCCTTTAGCCAATTGGAGATGCTGTGTCACCTCTTTTTTTGTTTTTTCTTTTTTTTTTTTTGTTCTCCAGTCTGCAGAGCTCCTCCAATGCCTCAAAGGGACTGAGAAATAAACATGAGGTTCTTAGTGAGTGAGGAAGAGATTAGATGACAAGGATCAGAGGGATATAGGAAGTAATTAAGATCTGAGAAGCCAAGAGGAATGAGAGACTTCAGGAGGGGAGCAGAGAGAACAAAGAGAAAGGAAACATACAGAAGTGGGCGTTTTTCTTTCTTTTCCTTTTTTTTCCTTTTCTTCCTTGGGAGAAGGACTGTGACTGCTTGTGACTGTTGCTGTATAATGCTGACTGGTTTAAAAAGATGTGATTGCAGCAGTTGTGCTTTCTACCTGCTTGAGTGTGGGTTATTTTGGACAGGGATGTCATGACCCCTCTCACAACAAGAGCAAAGTAATTGTGCCAGACACTGAATCCTTTACATGTTCTGGTACTTTCTCCTTTGAAAAGCGTTAGATTGTTCCCTGTACTGGGGCAGTGTTTCCCAAGGATAAGTTAAAATTTCTGTGTTTTGATACCTCAGTTTAGGAATTTGTTCTATCCTCTACTTCTTACAGAAGTGTAAACTAGCGATGTAACTGTGGCAGTGTCCCTGGCCAGAGTCTGGTTCCCCAGTTTAGGCATGAGCTAAGAATGGGCTGCGGGAGTATCTCACAAAAAAACCCAAAACAAAACCCATCAACTACAGAAAAAAAAAACCCCGAAACCAAAATAGAATCATTAGAACAAATATTGTGTAAAACTCAAAGTTCCTGAACTGTTCTGATCTGCTATATGGCAATTAAGAAAGCTTAGAGCTATCTCAGTGTAAAGGCCAGCAGGCGGGTTACAGTCTGATTTGAAAGCCTGCCGAGAGAAGTGCTCAAAACCAGGTATTTTCCCAGTTCGTGCCTTTAGCACCTGCTGTCCCTGGGAAAGTTCAGGCTCCTCTGCCTAGAGCAACAGAAGATTTTAATTTTGTTTGTAGAGGAGGTTCAGAAAACGAATCTGGATGTACTTAGTGGTGTTGCTGAGCTGGCATGGGGCTGCCAAGCCTCTAGGCTTCGTTTGGTTTCCCACTACTCACAGTCTTTGTTTACCCACTAGATGTCCCAGCCAGCGGAATGTACTTCATGACCTACGAATGGCTGAAGAACATTCTGACCCCGGAGGGAAAGAGGTTAGTGAAATCTCACAGTCATCATTTTCTGAACTTCCCAGACACTGCTGGTCAATCTCCCCAGTTACAAAGAGATGTAGAGCAGTATCAGAGAATAAATAAATAAATAAAAAGGTTCTTCATCTTGTGAGTTGAGCTGTTTTGGTCTGGGATTAACTGACAATTTAAATAGTATTCTGAGTTTCTCTCAGATTCTAACCTTAGATTGTATTAGCTGAGCAATACTTAAAGTAGGTCTCTTCACTTTCACCCCTTTCACACACTTTCACTTCTTTCACTTTCACGCACAAAGAGCTGAGTGTTTTTGTTGGGGTCTTTTGTTGGTTTGATTTGTTTTCTTTTCCCCCCAGAGCATTTGTGTGTGTGCTGCTGAATGAAATGATTTGAACCTTTAGGCCGGAGTTAGTACCTTTTGCCCCCAGGGCTCTGGTTCTTGGAAATCTTGCTGAGATGCTGCGCTCTGTGTCTGCAGTGTTGTGCTGCCTTCTGGCTATCAGTGAGGCTGCCTCCTTGATTGTCACCTTAGTCAAAACAGATGAACTTTTAACTTTTTTTGTTGTTGTTTCTTTGTTTTAGTTTTTTCTTTTTTCTCCCACCCCTCCCCAATCCCCTGCCAGTGTGAGTGACCTCAGTGCACCTCGGATCCTCTTTGCTGGGGGCCTGGCTGGGATCTTCAACTGGGCAGTGGCCATTCCACCAGATGTGCTGAAATCCCGTTTCCAGACTGGTGAGTTGTGTCCCAGCTTGTCACAACCACACTCCTGCAGTGCTCTGGGGAATTGCCTGGGCAGCGATAGAAGATGCCATCTGAGCACAGCATCCGGGATCTTGAGCACTGCTTGGGACAACTACATGAGAAAACCAAGCGCCTTCCTAGTTTTTTAATTGGTTTCCTCACAAATTTTTGATAAATCAGGCTGCATGTGTCTCTGCCTCCCTGCTAATGTAATGATCCTGATTCGAAAGTATAGAAGTTATAATAATAGAACTGCTTGTTGTGGCTGTTTTGTTACAAATGTGATTCTTTGAGAGGTTTTGTTATTTCACTTCAGACACAGTGGTATAAATTGTAGCCTGATCTGTCTGAAATTTACTGTAACTGGGCATGCCTTGCTCAGAGCCTTTCTTTTAGACTAGCGGTTCTGCTCTTAAGTATCCGTGACCTAGTTGTAGTGAGGATGGCCCCAGGCCTTGAGCTTCAGCAAAGTTTGACAGATTTTTTCCTTGGTTTCGCTGGGAGTCCTAGTCAATGACTATTTTTGTTACAGCTCCTTGTATTCTCTATCTTTGGAATCAGCTCTCCGTGGAATGGACCGTAACCATTTTTCTTGAGTCACAATCACAATAGTCTAGTGCAGGAAATTTATTTTTCTGTGACTAATGGATGCTGTGGTGGTTTGATGTCATACCAAATGAAACACTCCACAACTTTGCATCCTTGTTCCGCTGAGCCAGTCCCCAGTGCCACTGTACAGATGATGGGGGTTAATGTTGGCTTGTGGAGGACTTGTTCAGAGGGCTGGCAGAGGCAGTACTTTCCAGAGAAGTGTCAGGAGAAGGAAGAACTTGTTCTCTGAATAAAATAACTTTTTAGAAACACTTCAGCAAATCTGTGTAACATCAGCATTAAAACAGCCTGTGCTTTTCACTTGAAGCTTGTTTCTATTCTTGGCTGCATGATAGGATCATCTTCTGTTTCTTATAAACAAACTTCACCAATTTTTATAGCCAACCTCCCTATCTCCTAATTGCAGCTCTTGGGAGAGCTGTAATCGGTGGCGCAAGTAGCAGCTCGGACATCCAACCCTGACAAAAGTTATTGTCCTTCCTTCCCTGCCCCCCATTGACTCGATTAGGTAAATACTTCATCATGGTGGTGAGCACCTTCCTTCTGTTTACTAAGCCATTAGTAAGGGGTCTTTTTTTTTGTTTGCTTGCTTTTGACTGAAATAGATAACTTTCCCAAGCAGATGTTTTCACAACATAGCTCCAGCAACACTTGGATTCTGGTGCCACTTAGATGGTATAGCAATGTCAACCTGCTGAAAATCCTGGGCTGTTACATACGCCGCGTTCTTCAGCATTTGCGACTGCCACACATCTTAAGTAACGTGTTTTGTATCCCTTTCAGCTCCCCCAGGAAAATACCCAAATGGCTTTCGAGATGTGCTGAGAGAACTCATCAGAGAGGAAGGAGTTGCATCTCTGTATAAGGGCTTCACAGCCGTAATGATCAGGGCATTTCCCGCTAATGCGGTAAGTAAATTCCAATTCCATATGGGTTTTGGGGACCTCGCCACTCACAGTGAATATTTGCAGTCCGTAGAGGAGATGACTGGTTGCTTACTGTTGGCCATTTCAGTGAGATTCTTGTCACTGCAGGTATTTTTGGCTGTTGGTGTCCAGATTCTAAAAATGCACCTTAATCAAGGGGGAACACCAAGTAAACCTTCCTTGGGAGTTTTTCATGAAGGCTCTTTGACTTATTCTGATAGTATTTCTTGTCTGATTGTACATCCACCAGTAGAAGACAGAAATGCGTGGATAAATTTGGACTGGCTTCCCCTTCAATAAATCACAAACCTATCGGAGTAGGAGTTCTGCCTTTGTGTGGAGGGATATAGTGGAATTCTTGCCTCTGGTCCAATCTCTTTCTCCTTCCACGTGAGCCATGTCCAGTGTTTATAGTGCTGCATTTCAAAATCCTTGTTTCGAATAGGTTTTCAGAATCCTCATTTGTTCTGTACGTTCTCTCTTTTCCAGGCCTGTTTTCTTGGTTTTGAAGTTGCTATGAAGTTTCTGAACTGGATTGCACCAGGTCTATGAAGACTAAGAAGTCTCTGGAAGTTAGAGAAGAGAAAGAAGAGAGTGCAAGTCTGCCTCAAAGGAATAAATGAATGATCACTTGAAGTTTCAGGAATGATTGCTTGCCTAATACCTTTTTGCCTTCCTCACATTCTTTAGGTGGTGCTATGTGCCGTTCAGAAATGTAAGCTGTAGCTCTGAAACAGAGGTGATGAGGAGTTAGAGGTGATATACACCTGTCTTCTGAGCCAACGTACCACAGCAGTAATGCTGCTAATGGACAGCTGTCACTACTACGCACGCTACCTTAAGTACTTCCTCATGGAAGAAGGAGACATTTCTTAAAATGTAATTCTTTATTTACTGAAGAAACGTGTAGCTATTAATGCTGAAAGCCTTCCTGAAAATAATTGTTTGGCAGTGTGTACTTAACTCTCAGGGCATGAGTTAGCAGCTGCACATACTAGTACCTACAAGCAATGTCAGATAGCGTTCTCATCTCTTGTAGTTTTTTAGTTGTGGCCATTTCTGTGTTGACAGTGGTTTTAATCTTACGTGCGTGTAATGCAGCAAACACAGAACTAAGCAGGGCCGAACAGAGCTACGTTTCGGTGGGTTGAGGAGTATTACAGATAGCGTATCGGATCTTGTGCACTGATCTTTTCTGTGGAACTAGGAGGAAAAATGAATTATCCTTAACATTTGTACTAAGCTTTACTGAAGCAGCCAGTGGGGAAATGTGTTTGATCCTGAACTTTTCTCTGAAATCCCTTTGTGTCCCACTGATGATATACCAAATGTGATTTCAAAAGTACAGCATGGTTCATAGCAACCCACGATGTATTTGATTCATCAAACGCTGTGTCCTGGGATTCAATCCCTGACCTGACAAAATTTAACAGCACTTCCAAGAGCTCCATTTCTCTGACACGAGGGGGATACATGAAGGGGACACTGGCTCTGCAGTCTTGTCTAACTTTATTCTTACTCCTGTTTCTTGGTTTTCTCTTAATATCACTAAGCATAATCACATTTTCATTTGAGAAATTACTAATGCTAAGAAGCAAAAAGCAACTTTTTTGTTTGTTTGATGCAGTGTTACTGGAACTCAATAAAGCTAGCTGCTGCTTGGCTAGAACGTGTGCTTTGGTTCATTTACTTTTTGCATGGTCATGCATGGTTAGTTTTACAAAAGATTTCCAATTTTTAATTCTGAGATGCAATTGGGAAGTAAATTGTGCCATGTTGGTTTTAATTGTTAACCCCTTGCTTTTTTATCTTTCGGATTTCTGACAGGAGTCATGGAAATGAATGTTCCACGCTTCACACCTTTATTGCACAAGTCCCCTTAGGTTCTGTGTTGCAGATGCAACTCCTGTGGAAAGCATTTTACGTTTTCCAGGGAGAGGCCTGGACATGGATAGAGGCAAGCTTAGGGAAAGCATCTGTCCTGATGTCCCACAGGAAAGGAGGCTGAGAGTTTGTCCTTGGTCTGGCTTGATCTGTACCATAAGGACACAGTCTTCACCTTGGCTTTCCACAGGCAGGGTCAGTCTGAAAACATTCCACCCAAAAGTGCTGCAGAATCCGTGAATCCCCCTTTCTTTCCCAGTTCTTTGGAAGGACCAGAGGACAACCTGCTTTCCCCAGAGTCCACCTCTTGTGTTTTACAGGGTGGGGTCTGAAACCAACAAGGGAGACCCTGGGGTGGGAAAATCCCAGTTGCTTGGAGCTGCCCCCACGTTCCTGTTGCTGCCTTATGCTCTGCAGACCTTCCCCCTTCCTCACTGCTCGGTACCCTGCTGCTGCTCCTGCCTCTCAGTGTCACCGCGGCTATGGATGAATGAAATACTTAAAGCACAATCACTGGCTTAATACTTGTTCAGAGAAGTGGTGACTAAAGGACATTAACCTCTCAGATCATTTTTAAACACAATTCTCGGTTTATTGAGGCTAAATCCCACCTAGTTTCAAAAGGATGAGATCTGGTTTTTGGCCCTGTGCTTCCTGACCACCAAATGTTATCCTATAATGTTGTGGTTCCCTCCTTGCTCTGGCCACCTCTCTGACTTGCGTGCTTGGGCTGTGATGCTTAGAAGCGACTTTCAACTTCAAGAAAAGCTGATTTTTTTTTTTCCTTCTCCTACTTATGCATTACAGAAATACTGACTACTGAGGGGCAGACATGTATCTTCTTTCTTAAAATTCCAGACACTGATGCTTAACGCTGCCAATTCCAGCTGCTCTGTCAAACGATGCATCCTGTTGAGCTCCTAATCTCACAGGAAGCTAGGAAAAACTGAAGCATCATCATCCTGGTTGTGAATGCTGTTCTGGGTTGGTTGACGGTTCGGTTGCCCAGCAGATGGCTGCCTGGGGCTGTCACCGAGAGGGACAAACCTGCAGGTCCAAAGGCAAGGTCAGAGGAGAGGAAGGCAGCAGAGCAGCTGCTGCTGGCAGGCCACTGCCTCCCGCTGTGGCAGCTGCAAATTTCCAAGTCGGGCTGCAAAAGTTTTACGTCTCTGTCAGGACGGAGAGGCAGCTGGAAGGCAGGAGGCTCTTCTCTACATCCGTCCTGCTGAGGAAGACTCTGATCCTCCAGGCTGGGTGATGAGCTGTGCGTTGTAATTAGCGCTCCCTCCCATCCCAATCCTATTAGCCTGGAGTGCTGCAGTTTGTGGAAAAACATTCTTGGAAACCAAATCGGGGACTAGTGACACCCTGGATTCAGTTGCCAGGGTTAAGAGCAAAGCTTCTCCGCCAGGGCATGGAGGAGCCTTCTCTTTCTGAGCTGGCCTCTTGCTTGGTGCTCCAGCACTTACCTTGGCTGCGCCGTCACCAGCCCAGGGGCACCTCTCTGTGGCTTTACGCAGTATCTGCTCTGACAGAATGAGAAATTCCCTACACTCTCTCATACTTCAGTTGTTCCTCGTAACTGCAAACTACCTCCCTTCTGCCAAACTATCCTTTTTAATACTTTTTTTTAAAGCATTTCAGACCCTTTCCCCAATTTCAATTATCCTAATTACATTCTCCCTAATCTGAAGTTTTTGTAGAGCTTTGTACTTTGCATGATAAAATTCTGGCTATTTAACATGCTTGATTTTAATTCGATGCTTTTAGATAAGTAAAATATGGAAGAAGGAAATTGGGAATGAGGGACTGCTTTCCAAAAAGAGTGGTGGGAGGAGAGAAGCTTTGGGAAGGCTGATCAGACACATCTGCTTGCCTGTTCAAACCCAGGCACCCGGGAAATGTTTAAAAAGCTGCTCATGTCTCTCAAGAATCTGCCATACAAACTTTGCCAAATCTTTGCCCCTGGCGTGCGCAGCCTCAGAATGAGAGGGGGATTTTGGCACAGGTACAGTTCCCTGCACACTGAGGACTCTCATGCTTTCAGAGGCCCAGATTTGCATTCAAATGTTATTTTCTAAATGCCCACCTTCTTGTGGGAATCGACGTAATGCACATAGAGGTTAACGTACACAGCAGCAGCGGGTAAGCCGTGTCCCTACCAGCAAAGGGCACCGATGACATTTGTCTTTACACTCCTTGTGCTGACAGTGTATGTTTTTGCAATATCAAAATCAGCACAGGTTTCCACAAAATGCTCGTGCTGTACATCTGCCTGGCCCATCCTGCTTTGATGCAAGTGATTTTTCCAGTGGTGATTCAAGGTGCCTGGAAGTATTCCAGAAGTAATCCATGATACTTAAACCTTCCATGCTTGCATTTCAAATCTTCCATGCTTGCATTTCTCTGCCCATTGTCTGCAAGTGGCTTTTGAGTGCACTCTGGGTTGCTATATTGATGGAAAAGTCCTTGGAATACCTTGGAATGACAAGTCAGTCTTGATCAAATTTGACTAATTAAAGGAAGCTTCCTGTGGGAGGATTACTACAGGCTCTCCAGTTTGGAAAGGACATCGCATGGTAGATATTACCAATGGTGAGTAATGCGAAGAGGGTGCATTTACTCATACTTCTCACAGTACAAGACATACAGTGTGCCCAGTGAGGTTAGCAAGCAATATTTCAAATAAAAATACTGTTTATATTTTGTGTACAATCGAGCTATATGGGTCAGTGCCACATAATGCAAAATGCTTTAAAAAAAAATCATGGAAGAACAGTTCATCAAGAGCTAGTGAAAACTGATATGGCTACAAAGTCTTGCACAAGAAGCTCCCGAATTACAAGTTGCTAGGAACCAGGAGAGTGTGGTAGGGAAGTCACACCGAGTGCTTTATTTTTTGTGTTCTTCCCCTAAGCATCTGCTGCTGGCCACTGTCAGGCAGAAGAACAGACAGACCTCCGGTCTGATCTTTGATAGTTTGGCTGGCATTCTTCTTACGATGTGATGGGCAAAATCTTGACTAGTTCTGTGGGGTCTGCACACAGGAGCAGGGGCTGGCCCTGTACCTTCTCAGTAACAACATACAGTAGGACAAAGCACTAGTTACAGTTTTGCATGTGCCCAACTGGCCTCTGGCAGTTCAGTTTCCCATCTTTACATTGTTCTTACTATCTGCTGTCTCTTAGGTAAGAAGACTCCTACATCAATAGCCTGTTTGGGCAGGGGAGGGTCCAGCGTTGTGCACAGCAGGAGGAAAGTGGCTTTCACCACTGTATGGTCCGCAGGATGACAGAGGAGTTGAGGCTGGAAGGCATCTCTGGGATGATCCAGTCCAGCCCCCCCCCGGTCAAAGTAGGGGCCACTAAAGCAGGCTGCCCGGCACTGCGTCCAGTCAAGTTTTTAATATCTCCATGGACAGAAACTCCACAGCCTCTCGGGGCAACCTGCTCTGGTGTGCAATCACCTCCACAGCAAAATGAGTTCTCTCCTACGTTTAAGTGGAAATTCCTGTATTTCAATTTGTGTCCTGTCACTGAACACCACTGAGAAGAGTCTGGCTCCATTTCCTTTAAAAATCCCTCCCTTATGGTATAAACACACATTGATAAGATCCTCCTGGAGCCTTCTCTTCTCCAAGCTGAACAATTCCAGCTCTCTTGGCTCCCCCTTGTACTGCAGATGCTCCAATCCCTTAATCATCTTTGTGGTGCTTCACTGGACTGCCCCAGTATGTCCATGTCTCTCTCATACTGGGGGGCCCAGGAGTGGACCCAGGACTCCAGACGTGGCCTCACCAGGGCTGAGTGGAGGGAAGGATCACCTCCCACAACCTGCTGGCTACGCTTTTCCCAAAGCAGCCCAGCAGGCTGGTGGCCACCTCTGCCGCAAGGGGATGTTAGTGTCCCATGCTCAACCTTTTTTCCACCAGAACCCTTCAGGCCTTTGCTGCATGGCTTCCTAGCTGGTCAGCCCCTCCAGCGTCAACTTGTGCATGGAGTTATTCCTCCCCAGGAGCAGGATTTTGCACTTCCCTTTGGCAAACTGAATGCAATTCCTGTTGGTCCAGCTCTCCAGCCTGTCGAGGGCTCTCTGAATGGTGGTACAAACCTCTGGGTACCAACCTCTCCTCCTAGCTTGGCATCATCTGCAAACTTGCTGAGGGTGCACTCTGTCCCATCCTCCAGGTCATTAATGAAGATGTCACACAGTAGTGTCACCCTAGGGTCCACCTCTAGGGACTGGCCTCACCACGAGTCATGCTGCTGGACTTCATGCTGCTGATCCCAACCCCCAGAGCCTGGCAGCTCAGCCACTTTTCAGTCCACTAATCTAAGCTGTACTTCATCAATTAGTCCAGGGAGGTGTCATGGGAGACAGCATTGAAAGCCTTGCCAAAGCCAAGATAGACAACCCCCATTGCTCTCCCCTCATCCACTGAGCTTCCCCGCTGGCCTCAGGGGCCTGGGACTGCTGAGGCCACCCCTGCCAGCAACTGTAGAAATAACACATTCATCGGGTGGCTGACATTTTGGAGCCATCCTACAGCAAGTGATCTCTGACCACGAACAGAACAGTCCCTTGCGGTGGCTTGCAGCCCCTGGGCAGGAATGTACCTCGCACATGCGGTGTGGGATGGTTCTCCTCAAGACACCTTTTTTTCAACCGTTATCGCCTGACCGCGCTGCTTGCTCAGACAGGCAGTGACAAAAATGCCCGCTGAGTCAGTGGCACGAAGCCACGGGCGCGGTGGCACTGTGCTGCGGCCACCGGGCATGCTCTGCGCCGAGGGCTTTAATAACGCTGCTCAACTGTTCCCGTTTGAAAACAGGTCCAGCTGCCCCGGCAGCTGTTTGCTGGGGACTTTTGCTCCTGACCCGGAGGATGGCAGGGAGCCGCCTGCTTTGCAGCCGGGGGCTTCCCGGGAGAGAGGGCTGCAGACATTGCTGGGATTCCTGCCCCTTCCCCGCTCTCTGGGATGCCTTTCGGGTGATCTGCCTGCGTGCGGCTGTGCTCATTCATAACGGTGGGGCTGGCCGCCCGCTCAGTGGCCACCGATGTGGCTCTGCCTGACCCGGGTTCGTGCTGGGCTCTGTCTTTCTGCCCGGTGGGCCCTGCCCTGAGAAAGTCGCCCAGTGAGGGGACAGGGAATGGGCTGCCTATTGCTGGACGCTTGAAATGGAAAACTGTTTCTAATTCAGGGAGATCTGTATATAAAACTGAGGACATTTTCCATTACCTCAATGCGTTTGAATAGTTCTGCAAGTGTATCTCAAACCTGGTAAAAATGTAAACCTCAAGTCAAGGTTGGACAGGATTTTTACTAACATGTCTCTGAATTCAGACACTTTAAGCCCAGGCGGTTCAGTTTAAGCAGTTTCCAATGCAGAGCTTCTCCCTAGGCTTACGGGAAGCCTGGCTATAAAGACCGGTGTCACAGTTACAGCAATACGCTGTAGACAAGCTTCACTTCTCTTTGCAGGTGACAGTTTGAATGCAGAGTTGGTGAAGTACAGGATGCTGTCGCTAACCCTGCGAGGTTCATCTGGGCAATGAGCTGACTTCCGCACTGGAACAGCCTGCCCAGGGAGGCGGTTGAGTCACCATCCCTAGAGG
The DNA here is from genome assembly GCA_013400135.1 of Rhinoptilus africanus. Lineage (NCBI taxonomy): Eukaryota > Metazoa > Chordata > Aves > Charadriiformes > Glareolidae > Rhinoptilus > Rhinoptilus africanus. The sequence continues at coordinate 138,115 of VXBO01002686.1, forward strand.
TATTTAAGAAATGTATAGACTTGGCACTTCAGGGCATGCTCTAGTGGCAGAGATTGTAGGGGGGTTTTTGTGTGTGTGTATGGTTGGACTTGATGATCTCAAAGGTCCTTTCCAACCATGAAGATTCTATGATTCCCTTCTTCATGGGAGACCCGAGCCCAGGCTCCTCCGGCAGCGCTGCTGCTGCTCTGGGCCCGAGAGAAGCTGCACATGAGCTCTGGATACCAAAGAAAATTTTGAGCTGCCTGGTTATGGATTCCCCAATGCTGAAAGAATATCCTAGCAGCAACATTTCTTCCTGGTACTATTTCCTAATAGTGTTTCCTAATAGTTATTTATTGCTGCCAGCTGCTTGCTCCTTCCTCTCTCCACTCATACAATCAAAAAAACTCTAAACTCAGATTTGGCCTTGAATATTTGTCCTGGTAGACTGAAGGCAAGGAAATAAATTCTCTGTCACTTCCCATCTTTAATCCCTATGCAGATTTCAGCAGAACCAGCGGAAATGCTGAAAAGGTGTAAAATTACAGTGAGTCCCCCTGCTCAGGCTAAGTCCATGTGATTTAGAAAAGCTCCCGACTGCCTGCATAGACAAATCCTAAAAAAATACTTCCCTCTGAAACATAATCCTCCCCGCTCACTGCCCCCCCTCCCCGGCTCCCTGCTCACCCTTGACTCCCTATCAATCACTGCAAGGCAATTATCTGCTTCGTTTACTGCCTCCTGGCTGGAGACAAAGTTCAGGAATGGGCAGTTGATGGCAGGAGATCACTCGGCGGAGGGTACTCGCTGTTCTCCCGGCCTGGCCACCCGTTTCCCAGCAGTGGCAGGCGTGCCCAGCTGCAAGGCACGACAGGTTTCTGCAGTGTGGACAGCAAGCCCTGGGCAACCCTCCTGCTCTCTGTCCTTTCCCACCACCCCAGTGGCTCCAGATCCCTGCCTCTGTTCAGCAAAAGCTGCATTGGGACAGCAAAGTCCAATGTATCCTGGGCTGGGGAGGTGCCTGGAGCTGGTTCTGCTTCTGCCAGGGGCTTGTGGATGAGGCACAGTGACACAGTGCTGGTGTGACAAGTCAGTCTCCCCTGAGATGAGCAATTCCTTGTGACATGGATGAGTTCCCTCATGTGCTAATGATAAATTGTTGGGGTTTTCCCCATTTTCCTCCCTAAGGGTCCGGCTAAGGGGATGAAACACCTCTCTGTCCCACATACTTTGCCCAAAGACACAGAGTCACTCCTGGCATTCGCACATCTAAGTCTGTTCTTGCAGGATAATCTGTCTACCCACATCTTCCAACAGTACAGTCTGAAGACATTTCTTTAAGCAATTTGCAAATAAAAGGAAAATTTATCTTTTTATTTTTGGTTCCCAATCAACTAGAATGTATTACGGCTAAGGTCACTCTTACTGGAAGATATAAAAACTCACTGTGTCACTAAGAACAGCCTTACTCAGACCAAGGATCTCTCAGCCCAAAGCTCTGCCCGCAGCGAGGAGAAGAGGCGGCACAAAGCACCCAGCCATACCTCCCTGGCTCTCCCATCCAAGGCCATGCACTGGGACTTACTGGGATGGAGACTGTGTTTGCAGTTTTCTGTACAATCACTTTTTTGACACCTTGCTTTTGCCCTCTACAATACCTGGTGCAGCCAGTGGCACTGTTTAATTACTTGCTGCTTTGTCTTAGATTGGCTGAATGATGATTTCACTGCTGTCGCTTAAACCTTGTCGTGTGAGAAATAATAACAGATTTTTTCCCCTTCATCTGTTCTGAACTAATTAATGACTTTCTGGGCCTTTCTCCTCTGGGTCCTCTTCCAAGCTGATGATTTATTTAACCTCTCCTTGTACGAAACCATGATCCTCCTTTCCCTTTTTTTCATTTTTCTTCTAGTTCTACATACCATTTTTAATGAAAAGATAATAATTTCTATACACATTGATATTTTCCATTTTATTGCCTATTGTTTTCCCCTGGGCACTGGCACAGTTAGTTAATTAAAATTGGCATTGATTTCTAAATATGCTGAAAAGTTTCTTTATTGAGTAGTTGGCTAATATTCTGTCTTCTGTAGGTTCTTCTATAATTAAAACACTCTGGTCCATCATTTCTGGTAAATTTGAAATATCTGGGGAAAAAAAAATACTAAATTCACGGAGCTTGCTTTGCTGAAGGTGGTGTACACACTGGGAAAGGATGGGGTTTTTAATTTAATCCACGTAGCCTAGCAGCATTTACACCATCAATAAACAAGTGCTGTTTTCCTGAGCAAAAGACTGCCCAGCCCTTTCTCTATCCTAACACCACTGGTACTAATGGTCATACTGAGAATGCCCAGCCCACTGCATTGAGAGGGCTGTCTTCTTACTTCGTGTCCCTTTTATTCACACTTCAGCTCACCTGCTGAAGCTTTGTTCAGAATAATTGTAAGATCTTAAAGTGAGGTGCCCATGGAAGATGCTCATCTTGATTTTTATGGTTAGTTTTAGTTGTTAAAGGAGCTGCTTATCATATTAGTCATATGGCTGTTCGAGATGCTCTGAAACGCGATTGCTAGGAAACTTGAGATCTATTAAATGTTTGCTCACAAGAATTTTCTGAAGGAAGATCTTTGGCAGCTGTGTGTCACTTCTGAAATTTGCCACAATTCAGCTTCGAAGGGGAGGATCTTCTCAAAATCACTGGTTAATATTGCTTAAGCAAATTCTTTGCATAAATAAATATATATATATAAAGAGGTTTCCATTTACTGAAAGCACTGAGCAGTCTTCCTTAATTTCTCTAACTTGTTCCAGTGACTAGAACATTCATTTAAAAAAAAAATGTTCCCTGAGACTTCATCCGGTGATCAAATACCGCTTCTAAGATTTGGTCATGGTTTTCCTCCTATTCCAGTAGCTCTTCCCTAATTGATTTCAATATGAATTTAGAGATGAATGAGAAATCTGTTTTTCTATATATGTCATAAGTAAAACGTAATCTCGCTTCCCTGAGGGCAGTTCTTCTCAGCAGTCTGGGAGCCTGAGTTGCTGATACAGTGAGTGCTTGCTGCCTTCTCCATTTCACCTTCTTTATTGGGTCTTTTCCTGGGAAAACATATACCGGTCAAAATTCCAATGCGAATTCGATCTTTCCCAAAGTACTGGCCTATTTTAAAGTGCATTTAAAACTGTTTGCTTTTGACTGAGCAAATAGTGAGCAGAAGCTGAACCCTGTGATAGGGATAACTCGGTGAGAAACTGTGTCCTTTAACACAAGATACCATCGCTTCTTGTTCTTATAACTGTACTCAGTCAGAAAAGACGCATGTTTAATTAAGAGTGCATGGCTTCCCTTTGCTTCAGCTGAAGAAATCAGTGGCTGCAGCAGACCTTTCATTTCTAGCACTTGATCAATTACTTTCTTGAAGAAAACAAAAGTGGGTTGTTTTTAGTTTTGTCATTTTTGCCTCCATTGTTTTGTCCTTTGATCTTCAAATATCTCAGTTTAGAGGCAACTAATAATTATTTGGGTTTTTTTTTTAAAGCTTCAGATGTGCTGATTCTGATGGAGACAGTCCATCCGAGGCGAGGGGCTGCCCCATCCCTGGGGCGAAGGGCCAAGAAGGATGGTGGGAGCTGCGAGAGGCCGAGCAGCAGAGCCTGGTCCAGCCCCCGCCGCGTCCCCACTGTGCCTGGCCGTGGGTCCCGCCGACCCCAGCCAGACCTGACCCCGGCCAGGCTCTTGACTGGTTCCCGGCTGACGTCCCCGCCAGGTCCTGGCTCCTCTTCCCCCGGGGGAGCCACCAGCCTTGCTGCACCCAGACGCACTCCCACTGTGGGCACCTGCCTCCAGCCCCTGTTTTGCTCATCACTGAAGCTCCTCGGGAGGATCCTTTCCATTTCATTTAACCTCCTCTTTCTCGAGCTCACTGTCTTTGTATTTTTTGGCAATGAGAATAGGCTTTTCCCATTAAACCAACCTTCCCACAAGTCTCTTTCTAAGCACCAGCGCTGTCACTGTGTCATGGTTCACACTTACTAACTCCCAAGAAATCCTCCTGTATAACCTTTTGGCTATTCCTCACATATTCAAGTCCTCTGTTTCAGCTGCACTTTTGCTACTGCAAGAACATTTTCCATTCCTGTTCTTTTTTCCCCTTTACTTTCCACCCCCCCGAGTTCCTCATTTGCCATGGCTTTTTTTCAGGAGCTAATTATTGGCTTCTCTCTCTGGACTATTCTTCTGTGAGTCTGCGACTTGGATTTTGATCACAAGCAAATGGAATACATTTTCCCCTTGTTTAAAGCCTCTCTGTAGGTAAAAACAATTTTGCAAACTGAAAGAAGATTTAAATCAGCATTCTTTCTGTAACAGATTTCTCTCCTTCCGAGCACTGCTTTGATTTCCATGGTACTTCTTTTAGAGTTTGGCAGTAAAGTCTTGAGAAAATAGCAGTTCATTGCCTTTGAGATAAACTCTTATCTTTTTTATAATTTAATATCTCTGCCACTAAGTGGAAAATTTCCCCATCAGTCTCTGTGCCTGTTTGGTAGCCTAGGAAGCAGCAATAACACTTACCCTGTCAGCTCCTAGAACAGCTCAGATTAAACAACTTTGCAATTAAAGTGTTTACACATTACAGCTTTTTTCCTCCTTCCTCATTTTGGGCAATTTCATCAATCAACCGTCTTCTCATTGACCAGTTTTTCTGCAGCTCTCTGGCACTGCCACACAGCTCATGCTCCGCAGGTTTCTCCTTGCTCTGGCCAAACACTGTCCCTCACCACCAGCACCCTGAACTGCCTCCCCCCGCTGCCCACTAAGTCCTCGTCCTGGAGTCGAGTGGGTCGACTCATCCTTCTTTGCCCCTTCCAGTCCTTCCTTGTCTTTGCTGTTAGGGTTTCATTTCAGCCCAAAGCCAACCAAAATCACAAGCCTGAAAGACCCTTTTCAATGCGACATTTTCAATTCTCAGAATTGAAAGGCAGCAAACCTTTTGTAACCCTGTGCTGAGCTTTAAAGGGGCTGGTAGGTTTGGAGTGTAAATGAAGGGAGTTCACCTTGCGGTACAAAGCTAAACAGACAATAAATTGCTAAAATAGATAAATGGGGGGGAAAAAAAGTCCATTTCTAAGCCACGCCCCATTTTGATGCTGCATCCTCAAATCTAGTAACGTGCACAGGGGTGTTTTCAGATAAGGAGAAATCAGCCAGCTAGTGAGGGGAAAAGTGAAGCAAGCACGGTCTGACTGGGCTGTCAAATGTACAAAGAAACCAAGAGGAAACACCCTGCTCCTGACTTTGATCATGTTTTGGTACTTGCAGGGCTGTTTGTAACGGCCGTGTTCCTTCGGACAGGAGACAGCTCAGCGGGAAGCTGCTGTCAAGTGGAAACTGCAGAGTAAACAGGGCAGAATCACTTCTGATCTGGGCTGGGATGCACTCTGCTGTCAGAAAACACTGTGTTCCCTCTTGCCTTTATCTCAAAGAGTTGAAATAGTCAGAGGCAGGGAGAAGATTGAGTGAGACAGGCCGTAATTACATTCTTCTTTCTCGTATCATTAAATATGAACAAAGGAACAACTGCAATGCATGTCCCCTGCACCGAGATGCTCCTGCAAACGCACAGAGCCAAACTTTGACAGCGATCTTCCTGTTTCATCAGCAAACCTCTCTTCTGCACATTAAAGATTGCTCAGGATGACAAGAGAAATAAACTCCATGAAATCTGAAAAAGGACCTGACTGAGCTCAGCCAGACAGGGGGCTTGATCAATAATTCAAAATAATACTTTAAACACTAAATGATCTTTTAGGTTCCTCTAAGCCATAGCAGAAATCTAGATTCTATATTTTTCAACAGGTTTGCGTTAGCTATGACTCAGAAAAACCAGTCACCTTTGAGGGATGTGAAGAAAGAGAGGAAACAGGGTTTTTTCTGCATGTTGCCTCTAATTTCTTGCTGACTGAAAATTAAACCTCAAGGAACTGACATCGCTACTGTGTGTTAGAAAGAGAAAACCCCCCTCGCACAACTGCAGGTAACATGGAGCATCGGTTTGGGGACTGAGCGCCTTTGAGGTGACAGCAGAGCCATAAATGTGTGAGGTTGGGATGCATTCCTGGCTGTTGTTTTTAATTTTCTCACTGTGCTAAAGTGAACAAAAGCCAAGCCCCTTCCCCGAGGCAGTCTGAATTTAAGTATAAGGTGAAACGTGGCAGGTGAATCCCTCCAAGAGGAGGGAGCATGTGGTACTGTGCTGGTCTCCATGCCCCAGCCCTCTCTGCAGATGTTTCTGGAGAGCACTGCCCAGCTGTGGGAGGGAGAGACGGAAAACCACCGACACAACTTTTTGAAATGGTCACAGGGGACAATGCTAGCACTGAAGATGGGTTTTTAAGGATGTTGATGGAGAAGATAAGAAATGGTTTTAGTGCAGGGGAGGAGAAGGAAGACTGAGGAGTTCACAGAAAAATAGAGTGGTGGAAATGATGAGCCAAGAAAGTGGGAGAGTTTATTCTGGACCAGAGTGAAATAAGATTGCATCCACAGAAGCCAGAAAAAGAGCTGGTGTGTTTGAGCCACAGCATGAAGGAGGGACTGGATATGTGATTCAGCTGGGAGAGGACAAGGAAAGGTTGGATCTTTCCTAGATGTGAAAGGAAAATGTGACTCCAAGGCTCCTGATGCAATTACCAGAATCATTGAGAAAAAACAGCCAGAGGTCAGGGAAAGCAGCATCCTTTCAAGGCTAAATGATGCAAAACCGCACAGTCTGAGAAACACTTCTCACAGTGCAGGAATCCTTTGTAAACACAATTAACCACAGTTTGATTGTGAGAAGAAAGACAGCTAATGTCTTGCAGAAAATGCACAAAGAATGGCTCAGAGAGAGAAGGGTCAAAACACAGAAAGAATGGCTCAGAGAGAGTACGGACAGTATCAGAAACACAAGGATAAATCAGGTACTAGGGCTGTAGCTGTAAGTACAGGCAATGGTTACTTAAAAGCAGGTAGGTTAACAGCATTGAGACATAGCACTGCAGCATACGGTAATGTCTCCGGAGGTGAAAAGTAACACTAGACCCTCTGAAGCAGGCTCTGCTCTTCTGCAAGAATCGGTGTAAGGCTTGAAAAAAAGCAAAGCAGTGCTAGCACACAAAGACAAGACTTGTATTCAAGAGATGCTATTTAATTCAAGGGCTAATTACAGTAGGCAAAAGGCTTCTTAATCCAACAGTGTAAAGGGAGAAAAGATTCCTAGAGCAAGAACAGTCGAATGACAAGGAAATTACCTGTCATCTTGTGTAAATTCTTCCATCCTTTACCATCATCCTGCTTCTCCAATTGCTCTCCAAGTGCCATGGACAACTGATGTCCATGCATCAAACTTTGAACCCCCTCATTTTACTAGCAGTTACACCGATGGATCTGGTGAAGGCCACAGAACACGCTTGGTGCAGATCTCCACGAACATGGTCGTGATAAAGAGGCTACGGGCTCTTGAAAACTTGTGTTTTTTCCCACAGGGTGGGTCTGTCTGCCCGGCCGCCTGCAGGCACACAGGTGGGAGGCTCCCGTGCCTCACAGTATTAACAAGGGCATTTGCCTACGTAAATTGATCTTTAATCCTCTGCCTACATGACACTGTACTGTGCATGTGACAGAACATAACACAGCACTGGACTATCCTAAAATGAACGTGTAAGATTACCTCCACTCACAGATGCGTTGTTTAACAAGAGACAATTATTTCTGGTGTTGCAATATGTTTGCAGGTCCTGATAGTACAAACCAAGAACAGTGGCCTCAGCACTTGCTCCCTTCAGCTAATTCCCTCCCGCTGACATTGTCTTTCTTGCCGTCTTATTTTAACACACTAACTGGTAAGCTCCTTGTGGCAGTAACCTTCTCTCACAACCTGCAAAGACCCACGCACACTGGTCACCCTCTCCTCAGCCAGACCCAGGCTGCGAGTGCGTGGTCCTACGCTCGTTAGTTCATCTCCCTCTGTTCATTCATAGCGCCTACAGGCCAGGGCTGCCCTGCTTTCTGGGGGGCAGCTGCTTTGAGACAATTTGATCTACTGGCGTCTGCCCGCCTGATGTCGCCGAGGCAACGCAGTCCCCGGGGAAGTGGGATGTGTTGCCACAGCAACGCGATGCTCGCGGCGGCCGCCTTCTTCCATTGACACCAGGGAGGGAGAATTTGGGGTTGCTGTATGCACTGAGACCTATCAGGGATGAAAAGTTGGTGTGGACAAAAGAGCATGGCAAGGACAGATATAAACGTACTATTTGTAACCCTAATTATAAAGCAGTTGTGTATTAAGGGCTTTGGGTGCTGCTGCAGCAGCTTTGCCAGTGCCCGCACTAATGCACTGCTCTGAATGAAATTATTTATGTCACATTCCTTTATTGCTCATGATCACATGTTTTGCTTTATAGTTAAATTATGAATAATCTAAGCAGGATATATTTTAACGATGCTTTCACTCCTATTCTGGATGTATTGATTCAGCAGGTTCTTTCAATACAGACTCTCTGACGGTTGTGCTAATGTAACGAGTATTTTTAAATAACAGAACAGTAAAAGGAGAAAGAGGGAAAATATTTGACTGCCCACAGAAACTGATGACAGCGACTTTTCCAGAAAGTGTGGGAAAGATCGTATCACCCTCCTTTGACCTTCACAGAAAAAAAGTTAAAGGCTGTTCTAGCTCTTTTCCAGCAGAAGTTTCCTACAGCTCCAAGGCAATGATTTATTATTTGTACATTAGTAGTTTCCACTAGCTAGCAAGGACAGGACCCCGCTATGTCAGGTATCACCAAACCAAAAGTGAGCTCTTCTAGAGCTTATGAGATACTGAGGAAACGCTCGAAAGGGATGGATCATAAAACACTGCCAAGAAATGATGGAATCCACAAGCCCCTTGGAGCCAGAGTGTCATGCCTGGACTGTGCCTGGTGTGCATCCTTGGACCTGTCCTACTCTTCTCCTGAAGCTGACACAAATATTAGGGCAACAAACATTGTAAAACTTTCATAACATCTTTTTTTGAAAACAAATTCTATGAATGGAAATGCTACAAATGTGAACCTACAGGGAGTTTTCTGAGTAGGGAGGGACTTTTCCACATCAGCCTGGGACCAAGCATGGTGGGGCTGTGCTTGCAGCATAGCTCCCGTGTGCTCTACCCCAACATAAGCACTTCAGTCTGCCTGAAGGATGTGCTGTGCAGGGGGAGTTGCTTATGGAGCAAAGTGTACAGTAACAACATGATTAATTGCTCACTGCCACTGTTCCAGGTCTTGCAAAAGCAGAACAACAAATCCTTTTCTAAAAACTTGGGATTTCTACAGTATAAATAAATAAATATGAAAGTAACTCTCGTCATCATTGTAAAAATAGATAAAGACAGTTCTTTATTAAATAGCTTTTAGTGATATAATGGCGTGTAATAAGGAGGTTTCTATACTTGAAAAAGACTATTGTTTAATTAAAGAAAATTAGAATAATGCCTGACTACAAAGTACAATACTTTGTAAAATCTATATTGAATATTTATTGCTTTACATTCGCTTGGCATGCTCTGAGGAAAGAGATAGAGATTGGAAGCATTTTGCCGGTATTTACAGGATAACTTAAAAAAGGGTAATATTTTTGAACTGCAAGGCATTGAAAGGGTTCTGGAGCCATTCAGAACACAGACATCTATGGGTGTCACTGATGCTGCAAAATATTATGTGTAGGGAGATTCCTGTGATTTCACCACCAGTCTCACCGACTGGCTGACCTGGTATTATCAATAAGAGGTCTTAATAACTACACAAGTCAAAAATCTTTAAAGATTTAGATATAAATATTGCCGTCACGGCTGTGAGGAATCTGAAGATCTTTCTGTACGGACACTAGATGTCAATGGAGAGACACTTCTAACCAGCTGCAACAAAAGGCTGTGCTGCTGCATTCTCTACAACTAGGTTCTTCTTTTCCTCTTTTCCTAATACAGCTCTTTTGGGCTGATAGCCTTGTGAATTAAAGTCACAAAAAAAAAACCTCAGGAGAGGCGCTGTACATGGAACACCCATCCTTTTTATCATTTTCTGATACAGGCATGATTTAAGTGGTAGTTGAAGGTAGCAAGCATTTTTCAGCCCTTCAAACCAATCATTTTTTCGCTGAGACTGACAACGAGGGATCTAAACATGGTGATGTGGCCATATAATCCCCTGCCTTGGATGCTGAGACCACCTGCTTCCTTGAATGAAGATATCCGAGCCGCATTCAAACATCAAATACTTTTATAAAACTTAAGAACCTAAACTGGGTTGGAAAAAATAGCCTAGAAGTAAGAAGTTTCACGTCCTCACTACCCTGCCCTGAGGCATATAATACTCTATCAACATTTTTATAAGGTATGCTAAAGCACAGCATGTGAAGACTGATGGAAAAATGCAATTGGAACTGTTTACTGACTTTCTCTGAAAACTGAAAACTGGTCAACTGAGCTGCATGCTGTGCTATAAGTTTAATTACAACAAGTGCTAACCACTGTAACAGAGCTCATAAAAGGGGGTTTAGAGTGAAATATAAAATGTTGGGGATTTGGTGGATAAGGCTCATTTATTACTGTTGTAATTTACATTTAATACTGCAATTTTAGTACTTGGAATTAGTCAACACATTGTGCTGAGCTGGTAAAACGAACCCCTCATGGACTGTCCATCGTAGCACTGCCTCGTGTCCGTGTATGGCTGTTCCGTGCATGGGGTGGATCTGTGGGCACCAAAGGGCAGGGGCAGGGAAATAAACACTGGGAACAGTGAAATGTGTTAATGGTTTGCTTCTTGCCGTTACCATAAAACGAGGCCAAAGAGCAAAGATGCTGAGACTCCTGATGCGGCTGCAAGGAGGGGCAGAGAGACAGGCTCAGTCTGGAAGGAGGCTCAAGGTGCCCTGCCGGGGCAGATAAGCAAGATGGGGCAAGGGATAGATTATGGATTTAGGATAAACCTCACAGGTGAAGCTTTGGGAATGGCAATGGTTATTTGACAAGAAGCTAGTGAAGATTATGACAAACAGGGCTTTGAGTAACCTGGTCTAGTGGGAGGTGTCCCTGCCCATGGCCGGGGGGTTGAAACTAGATGATCTTTAAGGTGCCTTCCAATGTCAACCATTCTGTGATTCTATGAACTGTGAAAATGCCAGGGTGTGAGAAACGGTTAATAACATTCAATGGACAAAGGTGACAATGGAAGATGTGAAAACAGGAGCTGCAGCAATAGCCATAGAGCAATACCTGCCTGAAGTGCTCCATGGGACGGGTAATGGCAGGTCGGGACCACATACCGAAATGCTGATAACCCAAACTGCGTCAGGCGGAAATGTGAGAAGATAGTGAGGGAAGGGACAAGTGTATACATACGGTAAAAGACAATTGCAGATTTGCAAGCAAAGGATCAAGGAAGAAATGAATTTCAGAGCCCTTTGTGGGACACACCCCTTAACTCCAACAATCTTTTGTTTGAACAGCGTCTGCTGGAAAACGTAGACAGAAATTGATACTTCGGATTGAGATTAGTCTTTGAACAAAGTACAGGCAAGTTAATTTGCTGTCTTCTCTTGAAAGGAAACAATCTAAAAAGCTTATCTTTATTTTGTAGCAATGCCCGTGTGCTGTAACCTCCACACAGCCAATCCAGCAGGGTCTGGGCTGTCCGGGTGAGTGACTGGTTGCCATGGGACATGCACCAAGGTCTATTCCCACCAGTTCCCTCTGCCTAGAATTCATCCCACCTCACCAGAGAGGTTCTTCTGGTAATATTTTCAAATCAAATGATTATCTAAGTTCTTATTTGAATATCCCCTGCTTACACATTGGAGTGCAGGTGCTTAGGGCTTCTGTGACGTGGAATCCATAAACTTTACATGTGCTACGTAGTGTTGCTCAGAGTAATTCAAACGATATGGTCATCCCACATGTCTTACATCACAAAGATTGCTTTTATCTAGACTCCTACACATAGCATTTTACATCATAAGTATGACACAACTGATATTCAGAGATACTTCTTTTTACATTTAGGTAATGGTTAGGTCAAATGTTTTACAAAATCAGGTATTTTAAAACTGATGTCTTCTACTGACTGAAAAATTGTAATTGCTACCAACAAAATCAGTGTTATCTGTGATCGTAAAGCAAATTATGCCAAGAAAAATCTGGACATCTACACAGATGTTTCTCCTAGCTTGATACTTTGAGATTTATCAATGAATGCGGGCAAGTATCTTCCCAAGAATTATCCAAAAAATGTTTGATGGACTAAGGGTAGCGGCAAAGTAATATTTTCAACTGACACAACTATTTATGTACATTTATTCAAAAGGCTGGTTTCTTCTCCTGTCTTTGTACCAGTGACAGACAGTCCTGTATCATTTATTGAAATACCCCGTACTCAAGCTACTCACTCTAGAAGCTAACAAGAAAAATATATACTGAATCTTGCTTATCACCATAAGCAAACTGGCTCTCAGGTTTAGTACTTTCCTAAGAAGAAAACCAAACAGAAGCAGGAGAAGCATTTTTATCCTGTGCACTGCATTGAAGGATCTTTGCATCCTGGTAGCTAAACCCAGGATCACTCTGTCTTTTGTTAGCTTTACTTCCTCTGCTAAAATTAAAACTCAGAACTTTTGTGTACATTATGCACAAAGTTATATGACGTACATGCACATTTACAGCGTCCGGAGAAAGCAGCAGATAGAAAAATAAGAAACCCTAAAATCTGAACATTAAACAGAAAATTTCTAACACGAAACTCAGCATGTTTTTTACAACAAAGGTGATCTGTCACTGGAGGAACAGACCAAGGGAAGTGGGAATTTTTCTCTTTTTATGCCTTAAAAGGAAGACTGGATACTTTCAGTTCAGTTGTGATGTGGCAGCCAAAAAACCCCAAGGAAATGTGTTAGAGAACAAAACAGACAGCGTTGTTTTTCTGATGTGTAAAACTGCGGTGAGCCTGCTTTTTGGGATGTGGAGACAAGACCCGCACACAGTGCTCATGCAAGGCATAGTAAAGTTAAGCAGGTACAGGAAAGAGCATTCAATGTGATCCTGGGGATGAAGCGGTTGCCTTTGGAGGAGAGACTCCTAAGACCACAAGGCCTTAATTTGGAGAAGGCCAAAGAAAAATCAAAGTTTACAAAATCAGAAAGTACCAAATAAAACACATACAGAACCATCATTCACCAAATCCGGCAACACCAGGAGTAGAGGGCATTTCGTAAATCTGGGAAAAGTGTTTCAAAACTAGGGAAAGAGAAGTGCTGCTTTATCTAACAGTATTTGACTTCTGAAACTTGCTGCCATGAGACACCATGGAAGCACACTGAACTTGCAGGTCCAAAACCAGATGAGAGATAAGCAGCAGCCCTTGAACTGGAATCAGAGAGAAATAGCCAGGGATGTACACTCTGACATCCCTAACGGAACAACTGGAGGTGCTAGAGGACTACATGGGGATCAGGCTGCAGACAGTAGCCAGGTTTATTTGCTCTCCCTGAGCAGAATCTCTGTGTCCTGCCAGAGACAGGAGACAGGAACAAACCCTGGTCACTGGCTTCAGCACACAGGGGATGTGGAAAATCTAACATCCTGAGATTTACAAGATTTTGCATAACATTATCAAACAGTTCTGTTTGTCCTCAGCTCTGTGGCTCCATGATGCTGGATGGAGGGCTTTAAAAATCTGCTGTGAACTAAAGTAGTTACCAGGCAGGAAACGCAGGAAAATGTCTTGAACTGACAAATAATTCAAAACTAAAGCAACCACTGAATTTCTAAGCCACTGCCGAGTCTACTCTTCAACAGTTCATGCTTTTTCTGCCAAAAGCATCCCCCACCACTGAACTCCACAACGCAGCAGGGCAAGGTCAGAATTTCACTGTGTTTGCAGAAGGCCCTGAACCTGGCTCGTAGGGAGGGCTGCTCTGGGACATGCCCCACCAGAGATGGCTTGCGTGTCACCGGCAACAACATGCAAAAGCTATACTCGTGGTAATTAATCTAACTTCCCTTAAACAAGAGATTGTGGTTTCTAATACCAACCATCAGAATATTTAGTGTTTTCTTGCATTATCCTTGTACTGAATTACTTGGAGCGAATTTGAAGGCAAGGGTAATTAATCCAAGATGTACGTATGTTTATACAGTGTCTGAGCTCTGGCTGGTGCTGACAGGTTTATGAGAAGTAAATTATTACTTGTTATAAAAGGATTTATTTTACTTTTTAAAGAGCCAGTCTGGATGTTTAATCTGATTATTTTTCCCAGTGCAAGACTACACAGACTGTTTTGCCTTTTTGCTTCCAGCTTTGCTGCTCCTGCTAGTAGGACTAACACAGAAGCTCCATCAGTTTCATCAAGGGTGCATCAAAGTCAAATGGCACCGCGTAGGACAGGCAGAGTGAAGGGGAGAGACCTCAACATTTGAGAGCACAAACACATGATAAATATGGGGACAGCTTTCAGATGCTAAGAAAGTATTAGGAGAAAACATAATTCTGAAGAATATATATATTTTGACAGGAATACTGTGGCGACCAGCTCCATCAGTTACACAAGTCTTATCTAATTCCATACAGGGCACTGAATATGCCATGAAGCCAGCGGAAATAAACTGCATTGGTCATGCTGCATGAACCAAAAACGTTATTATAAAGAGGATCAAATTAAGGCTGCAAGCGCATTTCCTAATTCCTCTTCTACCATTCTTTTAACATGGATGTTTATTATAGTAATAATTTAAAAAGTTACACAAATTCAGGGTGAAAGAAAGCGTATGATGAGCTATATGTATGCATGGCAGGCAGTATTAAAATTAACTTGATCATAGACAAGTCTCTTCCATCTGCATGCCATCATTTCTGATGATCACAAAATAAAAAGGCACATAAAGAAATGGTGTAAATCAGCTTGAAAATGTGCTTCATGTGACCTTGGATGCTTTTTATTTTGTCTGTTGACCTTCAGAAACAGGTTAAACAGACCTCTGCTGTTTACTTTCCTCTGAAGCTGATTAGTTATATGTAGACATATAAATATCAGAAGGCTAACACAATGTAGCTCTTCAGAGACTTAACAATATTTACTGGTAACACATTTTTTCATATAAATAACCAGATTTATACCCACAGGCACAAATGAGAGAAAATTATCAATAAACGTTAAAAGCTAATACATGAGCTGACTAATGCCAAGAGCAGGCAATTGTCAGGTGGCTGGCTCTTGTGCAAGAGAGTGGGAAAGAAAAATAAGTGTATTCCCTTGTAATTAGACTTTCTCTTTCTTCCTCTGATCCTACTTGCCAATGGTTTTTTATTCTTTACAGTATTTTTTCATTTTTACAGCATTTTTAAAATTTCATGTTGACCTTTTCATTACCAGTAATATCTACAGCACTCAACTGGTAAAGGAAAGATCTCATCAGAAATCTTAATTTTGTGGGGGACCAACCAAATACAGTTTTCTCATTGATCAGAACCATTTCCCTGTACCAGTTCTACCAGTTGTTAAAGGATGTACATTGAGCAGTGACATGCGCTCTTGTGTTGCTTCAGACCATCAGAAAGATAATCTGGCAGGAGTGGCAAATGAAAAGTCAGTATCAGTTATCTTTTGAGAAAACAGATACTGCAATTGTTGTGCCTGCTGTAAAAAAGAATAAAAATTAAGGAAAATGGCTTCATATGAAATCTCCAGATAAACTGATTAGATACGGCTAACCTGCCTCCTGTGTTTATTTTTAATTTGTTCATTTTGTATAGATGCAAAACATAACCTTACCCTGCATAAAAAATACAGGAGACGTATTACAAAGAACTAATTTTACCAGAGAGGCTGGGAGCTGCAGTAAGCGCCACGAGATTTCTGACTGGCTCTCCCTCACTGGGAATAAAGTCAGTAAAAGCCGGTCAGCCTCACCTCCATCCCCGGAAAGATGATGGAACAGCTCATTCTGGGCGTCATCTCAAAGCATATGGAGGAAAAGAAGGCCATCAGAAGTACTCAGCATGGATTCACCAAGGGGAAATCATGCCTGACTAATCTGATGGCCTTCTATGATGGCGTGACTGGATGGATGGATGAGGGGAGAGTGGTAGATGTGGTCTACCTTGACTTCAGCAAGGCGTTTGACACGGTCTCCCACAGCATCCTCATAGGGAAGCTTAGGAAGAGTGGGTTAGATGAATGGACAGTGAGGTGGATAGAAAACTGGTTAAAAGACAGAGCCCAGAGGATTGTGATTAGGGGCGTGGAGTCTAGCTGGAGGTCAGTGGTGAGCGGTGTTCCCCAGGGGTCAGTACTGGGTCCAGTCCTTTCTAATGTATTCATCAGCGACCTGGATGAGGGGATAGANTTATGAAGATAGACTGAGGGAATTAGGTCTCTTTAGCCTGGAAAAGAGGCGACTGAGGGGGGACCTAATTAACACTTATAAATACTTGAAGGGTGGGTGTCAGGAGGATGGGGCCAGGCTCTTTTCGGTAGTGCCCAGTGACAGGACAAGAGGTAACGGGCACAAACTTGAGTATAGGAAGTTCCACCTAAACATGAGGAGGAACTTCTTTACCTTGAGGGTGGCAGAGCACTGGCACAGGCTGCCCAGGGAGGTGGTGGAGTCTCCGTCTCTGGAGACATTCAAAACCCGCCTGGATGGGTTCCTGTGCAACCTGCTCTAAGGTGGCCCTACTCTGGCAGGGGGGTTGGACTGGATGATCTATTAAGGTCCCTTCCAACCCTATGATTCTATGATTCTAAAAGCACTGAATGTGGTGCTCCGGGATCAGCAGTTGTGGTCTCCGTGCAATGGCCAGGAACAGACGATCTTTGTATGGGAGTGTGGCGAGAACCATCTGGATAAGCGATGGGACATTTTGGCACACGAGCAAACAAAAACAAAACACAGAACAAATTGCCTCAGCCAATCCTGGGCTTCTAAGTGAAATTTTGTGTTTTGAAGACAAGTTGATTTCTGCCCTTTTATTGTTGAAACAAAAGAATTAAATAAAAACATTTACACTGACAACACGCAGCGGCGTCACTAAGCCAACATCCTCAATCCTCCTCGACTCTTGTCTGCACAGGCCTGTTTTCTTCCAAGACGTTGTGGTTTAGGCCAGCTTAACTGAAAAGTTACTGAATGGAAAGTCGGTTCTGTTTTACCTCAAACTGGGACATGAGATGAGCTTTCCAGCAATGTCGAACCTTAAGGGCCCCATGGCGTCTGTCAGGCCTTCCCAGCACCAACACAAGTAATGGCACCGCACGTGTAGGCCTTGAGCAAGGAATACGAGCAAAATTCTGAATAAAACGCACTTAACAATGTACGAAGTGCTATCTCCAGAGCTCCACATACAGGCAGTCGATGAGGTGCTTCGCTGAAGTCCTTCACCCCTCATGCCCTCAGGCGCTCCACCTTACGCAGACGGACCCCGCTGCCACCGCTCCACAGCCGCCGGTCCGGCTTTGCCCGGCTGCCGCCACGAGGCGCCGAGGCCTGCAGGCTCGCGAGGGTTAAGAATATTGACTTAATGACTTAATTCTGACAAGACACCAGCGGGGTCTGAGGGCCCCGATCTAACGCCGACAGAGACCTGCCTCTGCCCCGCCGCCCCGCCTCGCGCCCGGCTCCCCCGCTCGCGCCGCGCCTCCCGGTGACGCACGCGCCC
>VXBO01002686.1:156357-180220 GCA_013400135.1 Rhinoptilus africanus
GGGTTGGACGGGGGACAGGTTCCGGCTGCCGCCTCCTGCGGCGCCCTGGCGGGTGCTGCTGGGCGCCTTCAGCCGGCTCCTTCCCTCCGCGGCCCGGCAGGGTGTCGGCTGCGCCCCGGGGAGCTGTACGCCTGCAGGAGAGCGGCCCTCTCGGGGGCAAGCCGTGCTCGCCCTGGCGTTAGGCCCCTAGGGTCCAGGGAGAGACTCGCTCCCTGCGCGGGGTGTCAGGAAGCAGATGTACAGGGCTGCCGTATAACGGCCAAAATTGCGCCTGGGGTCTGAGCAGAGTTATCGGAGTGAATTGAGCATACTGCCAAGCATGTGATAGGAAAGATCATGTGTTATTGTGCAATCTCTTCTGCACTTATCTTTACATTTCTGCCTTTAAATCTTTGTGGACAAGTGGGTTTTTTTCCGTTGAAACTGGAGATGTTTGTTGCCACTGTTGTGTGTTTAAAGTGATTATTATAAAGCACTGATGTAACTTTTTAATATGTTACTAAATAGCAAAAATACAAAGCCACTTGTATACTCCTGTTTATACTGTAGTTCTCCAAGAGAAAAGATACTTAGGTGGTTGGACAATGAAGGGCTGCTTGTGATACTTCATTTTTTTATTCTGTCAAAATGTGCTATGTGCCTTGTACTGTGTTTATAATTTGGATTGTTAATTGAGCTTCAATGCAAAAAGGTGAAAGTGTTTGTGAATGGTACTTCTTGGCACACCCAGAATTTTGGAGCTGAAATTGCCGATACCCTCTCGTTATTAGAAGGTAATTTAGGAGGAGAGGGAAAGGTAAGAAAAAGTGTGCTTTCCATAAACTTTCAGTGCCCTCATTTTTGAGGTCTTATGCCCTTGACCCGGAACATGAACAAAGGTTCCTGACTTTTTATTGACAGAGGAGCCTCTCTTAGACAAATTACTATATGTCACCTTGAGGATGCAGTGTGTTCTTACATCTGTGCTCTGGTTAACATTTTTAAAGAAACAAGAAGAAATTAAACTGTTGAACAAATAATTGTTTTTACTAAGAAGGCATTGAGAGGCCAGCTATTTTTGCAGCCCTTTTAGACTGGGAACTTTACAAAGTAAAACACAGCTTCTGCTTTTGAAAATATGTAATCTAAACGGGACATGCAAGTGTGTGAGAGGACAAGAATAAAACGTACAGTCAGAGTGAATTAAAAAGCCATTTGCAATTGCTATCTACATTTGCATGTGGTTTTTTTTCTAATGAGAGAGAGGTTCTGTTTAGGGCGTGAAGAAGAAAAGATGAAAGGTAAAAGATAAAGAGGTGGACACTGGTAGTGACTGGATTGTAGTTAAGGGGGTGTGCAAGTGTGAGCACAGATTTATGACAGTAATTACAAGTGATTTTTTTTGTCCTGCAACTCAAGTCAGAAATATTTTCAAGCATCTCTAAAAAGAAAAGAAGTTATAGTTTCTTGTAAAATGTATTCTTTTAAAATAAAGTTCTAGATTGGAAAAATTGCAGTAAATAGATGTGTATTTTTAAAATGTGCGATATCTCTATATTATGTTTTCCTTTTTTAAAAAAACAGCCAACCAAACAAAAAACATAAACAAAAAAACCCACTCCACCAGAGCTTTTAATGTCATTGAAAGCACCTCTTCTATTTCTTGATCAGTTATTTTAGAGTTTGAAAGATCTTCTCCAGGGCAGTAAGTGTAAAGTTTTCCTGGTGAATGTTGTCAACTGCAGCTGAAAGGATCCTGTAAAGTTGAATATTTTCAGATAAAAATCTAAAAACTTGATGCTGGCAAGCAACTTTTCAAATACAACTTTATGTGCTGAGAGTGTCCAACGCAGAAAGGTGGTTCCTTTGCTTCAAGTTTCTGCTCAGCATCTTTCTATCTTAGTCATAGAGAAAATTAAATTAACAAGGCTGGTCAGCGTCACTTGTTGTAGTCGGAGCCCTTTAGGCATGTGGCACTGTCAGTAATGCTGTCTTGCTTCTTTTCTGAAAATCTGTGCTGTTCCCTCTGTACAGTTTCAAAGACCTGGGGGAGGAAGAGAGCTGTGTTCTGTTTAACAGCAGGCGAGGGTCTCTACGGGATCGGGGAAACAATTCCTTCTTACGTATTTAACTTTGTGGGGAGCAATCACCCATAGCTATGTGGTTTTTACATTTCTATTGTAGCTGTTGTCACAGAAGGCTTCATTAATGAGAAAACACTAAATCAGAGGTTCTGATATCTCTGTCCTCTGTGAATTTTATAGGTAGGATGATACTTCTACCTTGTTGGGGAACACCATATCCTGTGTCCTTAGACTGCTTGGTGTTTAAAGGACACTTAAAGGTAAAGAAAACCCACAAAATGAAAAAGTCTCAGATAATTTCACTGGACAGGCCCTAGTACTGTTTACTAAGATTGCATTTTTTCATCTTGGACAATTTTGGAAAGACTACAATTAATTTCACTTTGTTTTCCTAGGTTAACATCTGTTTACTTTCGGGTTTCAAAGACAGGTCAAATGGGTGTTTTAAAGATGTTTCCATGGCTGTTTTCAAATATAAAGATGAAACTGAGCAATGGTAGTTTAGTAAAGTATTACTTTAAGAAAATTTAAAGCTAGTTTAAATAAGTAACCTGGTTGTGTATTTTGGGCATATGAAAAATGTCTGCATAAGTAATGTGGTTGTCTTCATGTTTCTGCTTCTGTCACAGTATTAAATTTGTGTATCTCAGTAGGCTGCATCAGCATACTATGAGTTAGAGAATACTTCAGATAACTTATTGGTGTGGGGTTTTTTTGTGTACTTTGAGTGCATATGGTAATGGAAGGGAGAAATAACTTAAAATCAGAATAAGCTGTTGTCCTTCGGTGTAAACCATGCGGCAAATGTCGTCATGTAGTCATAGTGACACCGGTGGTTCCTTTTCTGCCATAATGGCTCTCCATCAATGTCGTAAAAGTCACTGAAACTAACCAGATGACAAAACAGACTTCTATTCTCTTATGACACTTAAGAAATTACTTATAGGTTTACGTTTATTCTCTGAACTTAGGGGATTTTGATCCCTGATTTTAATCATTTTTGTATATGCAATCAAAGGACGTCAGGATGTGGCTGTTCAGCAGACGGAGTGTAAGGAATGTATGGAAAGAAAATGGTGACAATAGGGAGAAGAACCTCCAGAAACATCTATCCAGTGGGCTGTGGCAGAGAATTTATACATATGAAGCTTTCCTCAGAGCCTTTATTTGGTTGGTACTAGTGAAAAATTGATGAGTTGATAGAGTTGGAAAAAGATGCAAAGTGACAAAAAAATCAGGCTGAGGATGTAACCAAGGATGGATGTATGTTCTAAAAATGTGTCCTTGACCATGACACTTGTAACTTTAACAAGGAAGCTCTGAATAGACGTGTTAAGGGTGTGAAATTAAAACAATAGAAATGGTCTGTACACTAGACTGAGTCATGACTTCGGGAAACCTTCTGTTGTGAGTAGCACATCTGAAGGAAGGCAAGCGGCTTTCCTTCCCTGTTGGCTGTGGCAATTGCACAAAGGTGCAAGGTACTGCACTGTTAACTTTCCATTCTGTGTCTCCTTGTTAGTAATAGCAATCAGTTATAGAAGGGAAAAAAAATCAGTTGTAAGAATAAAGCCACCTGTGTTTATTCTTGGAGATATTAAATATAATAAACAGTGGAACTAAAATATTTTTTGGATTATATACTAACTTGAGCAACTCAGATGTTTTACCTAATGACAAGTATTTTAGTGAAAATCAAATTTTTCCTTCCCAGAATTTCACCTTGATATTGAAGGAAAGATAGTGCGCTTTTGAGCTGCTCCCTGAGCAAAAGAGAACACTTCTTAACATATTGCTTTTGAAATAATCCTCTTCAGTATGCTCTACTGTTATGAAGGAAAATGATGCGTATGAATCTGGATGAACAGGTGAAAAGATCCCGTTTAGTTCTGCACTGAGCTTCTCAATTAAAATTCAAGGATTTGCTAAATGTCATCTTTAAAACATCAGTAGGGTATCTCAGCAGAAGGTGTGCAGAAGGGAGTAGGGAAATGCACTTTTACATCATTAGATCTTGGACATGATACCAAATAGAGTTCAGTCCCTCTTTGAAATCTTTATCTTTTTAATTGTTAACAGAAGTGCTTAGTATTGAATTAAAACTGTTTCAGATTACTTGTTACTGTTCTTATTCTTAAGCATCATTTGCTTATGCTTTCTTATTCTGTATTTGGCAGATACGTCCTGTGTAGTTCCTCACGAATTACTGTGTTACATCAATCACAAACAATTTATGCTCTGCCTACATCAGTTTACCGGTCAGGCATAACTCCTTGCTGTTTTCCTGAAATAATTCAAGGAAATATATTCAATGACAGAAGTCATATGATTGAAGATTTTTGAAGGATAGAATAAGGAGAATAGTGGTCCTTCTGATTGTGTTCAAGTTTTCAGTTGTAATTCAGATTTGTTATTGCAAGTGTTCCTGTGAGACAATTACCTTTAAAATTAAAGTACTTTTAACTTTTTAGTAGTACGTTCACCTGCTTCCTCCATAATTGTTAATTTACTGGGAATAAAGCACAGTAGCGCTCTCCTCACTCTGTTTTGGTTTTTTTCTGTCTTTAACATGACAAGAGCCTCTCTTTGCAGTGCCGTACTTTTTTACAGTACTATTGCATTGTATGATGCAAATTCAGCCCAAAGAATAGCTACTCTCTTTAAAATATAGGTATCACAGTGGGCACTTCTATAATCTGATAATGACTAGTGCTCCTTTTTTTTTTTCTTTGAAATTTGTTTGACTGACTCATGTGACTTAATAGCGATTATAACAAAGGTGTTTTGCGCTCTATTTAAGTAGTCTCTAGATTTTTCCTCTAGATGGAGGAAGAAGCTCTAGATTATGATCTAACCATAAGACTTCCAGTTTAGTATACAAAGAAAGAAGTAGACATACACTCTTTTTAAACATATTATAAAGAAAGTAGGTGTAAGCAAACCTAGCAACCTGAAGGTCTAGAATAAGCTTTAGTTTTATTTATTCTTCAGTCTCTATCTATAACATGAAATCAATTATAAAGCAAAGTATTAGCAATGCATCCACGTTGATAATGTTTTAAGAAGAATATATATTTCTACATTTGATTTTCTGATTTTGATAGGTCTTGGCAGCATAGTATCTTGAACGTGTTTAACATAAAAAATACCAAGTGAAAGACTACCATTATGCAGCTGCTATACTTGCACATGTCTTTGCTTTTGCAGAGACAGTTCTCACTGACTTAAATCTGAATGATTAAATAGAGTAACTGCTGTTAGTACTAATGGAACTTCACTCCCTATGTTTATCTTGTTCACGCAGGGGAACATTGAACATAAACTAAGTATAAAGGAAGACTGATTTCACTTCTCTTTAGTCACTTGGACAAAATTTCTAAAGTGTTTTTCTGGAGGTCTTTTTGCTTCTGTATTTGCTTATCACAAAAGACTTGCTTTTCAGCATTTGTTCTTAAGATTGTACTTAGTCTATTACAAGATTCAACTAGGACTTTTTTTTAACTAAGTGATGTAGCTCTAAAGAAGTCACTCTTTGTTTCTCAATGGAGCCTGAAGGAAGGTTTCATCAGTAATCTTCGGTACAAATGAAAATTTAATTACAATACAGGTGTAATACATCATTCTTACCTTAGATAGTAAAATAACTGAAAGTATGAAGTGAAGGGATAAAAGCTGGCTCGATGGCTGAGAAACAGAGAATTGTAGATGAGTTGACTGAAATTTGCAAACATCACTGGATATTGATAAATGCATATTGCTTTTCATCAGGAAGGAGAAACTTCTATGTTAATTTTGAAAGGTAAGTTTCTTGCAATTTTGACATGGTATACTTCCAGTGTTATTTGTAAGATTCTCCCATCAGCAATGTTATTATTCCTATGACATCTATTAGACAGTCCTTAAAATCTCTCTAGAAAGATATCTTCTTATTCCAGTTTGCTCTCAGTTGCTTGACATAATCATTTTGCTTTTCTTAAATAGTCTTTTTATCCTAGAATATGAGGAAACAAGTAATACCTTTAAAAATACCCGTAACTTTTCACTTAACTGTTAAGCTTGATATTTCCTGAAAGAGCTTTTGGCACTGGCGATAACTGTATAGATAAATTCAATTCTAGACTCAGTTTCTGCTCTTTTAGTATTCTGCTGTTACTTTGGGCAAATAGAAACTGCATTGCTTTATGTACTAGCCTCTAAAAAGAACGTAACTAACTATAAAGGAAGGGGATAATTAGCCTTTGTAAATTATTGCTTAATTCTTAAAAGCTTGTTTTTCCACATTGAAAAAGTTTATTGTACAAAGGATTGCATGAAACTTCTCAAATTGTATACTTCTAGCTGGTTCTAAAATTAAGCTAAAGGAAATTGTTGTATTGCAGTACTAGATGCTGTACTGAGTATTATCTTTTTTTAACTGTGCTATTTTTTCATTTAATAAACTAATATTAGAGAGCTGAGACAATTCTGTCAGTGTTGCAGAGTGCCATCTTCCCCTTTTGCTAATACTGAAGTTTCGTTGTACCCTCTTATCTAAAACAGAACAATGGAGATCTCGGGAAAGAGGAGGAGACAACAGAGAACGAGCTCACTTCAAATTATTCACCATTCAGTCATTAAAAAGCATTAATGTTTAACAAAGAACAGTTGCTCATTATTCAAATGAGGACTCGAAGTGTAGCCAAGATGAGTTATGAATGTTTCTCACTGGCTTTAGTAACATTTTCAATTTCATGAATGATCATTCATATTTTCTTTTGTGAAAGAAGAGGGAGACAATGACAAATACAACTGTAACAAATGTAGTGGTTCTTCCTTTAGAGGGATATTATTCTTGTCTCTGTAACAGTCCTTTAGATTCCTTTAGATATGGTACTGCACTTGCATCTTTGTGATCTGTGTCTGGCTTTGCATCAGTACTTCTTTGGTATGTAATAATTGCTTGGTGGTTTTTTTGATACATCAAGATTCTTTGATTCACATAGGTTTAGTTTTGTATTTTTTTCCTAAGTGTCATTAATTGCACAGCAAATGGCTTGTACTCTTCAGCACTCTGCATTTTTAGTATCTTGGTGCGTCACTGTAATATGAAACAGACAAGGTAAATCATAAATTGTAAGAACGTTGGTTAGAAAAGTTACTAGTGGGTAATTTGATAAATCTGAGTGTGGATGAAACACTGTTATATAAAAGTCTCTTGAATCAAAATACTAATTCCATTAAAGGATGTGCGCTTAAGAGATCCTTCAATGCAAACTTTTCTTTTGAAAGTACAGATCTGAAAAAGGGACTATCAGGAGGAAACTCCAGAAATGTTACACAAAACAAGCAGTTGCTGTGTGGTCATCTGTGTTTTGTCTGTGAAGTAGTGAAAATTGCAGTGATCATGGATGGCAGTGTTCTCTGTAATAGATATGATACCTAGAAGAGAGAGGAGATTTAGAGGAGAGCAAGCCTGTCATACAGTTATTGTACTGCTAGGATTTGGCCTCTGTTTCATAAATATACAATAAGTTGTGTATAATAAAGCCCAGCATTGTATTAGGAGCAGTTGTGCTACTATCCCTTTCCATAGTGGGGCATTTCTTTTCTATGTAGAAATTGCAGATGGTGAATAGTGGCAATTCTGCTCTGAGTATAGACTTGGAAATGCCCTTTCGGGAAGAACACATCTCCAGGAACAGCCTGCCTTCAAGGCATGTGGGAAGGACTGCAGGTATCATTTCTGTAGCACCACTTTTACGATAATTTAAAAACAACAATAAAACCAAGCAACCTGTTTTTTATTTTTCTGAAAAATTTTAAGCCACTTTCTGTTCCCTCCTTCTATGTCCTGTTAACTTTCTGAGAGTGGCTTGACGAATAGCTTTGCTGCTTCTTAGAAACTGTATACATCCTGCAGGAACTCAATTTCCAGCTGGCACGATGTCAGGTTTCGTTCTGAGGTCATCTTGCAAAAGTCTGGAACCGTGCACTCCTTTTTGGGTGTGGGTGAAGTCCAGACCAAGAGGGTCCATGATCATCCAGCAAAATTGTCACAAAAATCTGTAAACTGTTGTGTGAACAAGGATTAGGGCTGCAAGTTGGAGATGAAGTGTTGGTTTTGGTCAAAAGATGTTCTTCCATTGGTAACTGTTTCTATCCTCCTCTGGATCTCGGTGGTATGCAAAGGACTGAAAAGCTTAAAGTACTGCTTCTCTTGTTGCGGAGCATTCTAGTAACATGAATGGAGTTTGTGTGGGGAGTGAACTGTGTGTGCTTTAGATGGGGGTTGAGAAACTGCTTTGTAGTTTTCCTATGTAAATATTGTAGTGCCAAGTTCCTTGTTCTTGGTGATTGTATATTGACAGACTGTTACAAAGCAGGATGTCACAATGGCCCTCCATTTCCATTTTGGTTCTTCCTCCCTTGGGGTAGCATATTATAGCATATTGTTTTCTGCTTCCTATTGAGAAAACTGTGTTCCATAGAAGAGATTTTAAGAAAAGAAAAATACAAATATTTGTGTGGGTTTTTTTTTCCCGTTGGGGCTCCAGTAAACACTGCCATTTCTGTAGCAACACTTGTGCTAATCTTGATCATTCAGGAAGAATTGCTTCCTCAAGGACATGCTGTAGTGTAAGGAACTGGTCCATCTCAGGTTGTCATGGATATGGAGAGTACCTCCCTATGAAAGATGTCTTTTGGACAGCCCTGGAATGAAAATTCAAAGATGGTGTAGTTTCCTTTTTTTTTTTTTTTTTTTAAAGTAATAGTTCTGAAACAGTTAGGGTTTTTTTTAACATTTACTATTATTATTGTTTCTGATTAAAATTCATAAGTATTTGTAAGACTCAAAGCTTTCTCAGGGGTAAATTGTGAAAGATGGCTCATTAAAGTAGATAAACATTCAATCTTCTGTCTCTGACACCTTTGGGAAAGGTTGGCTGAAGATTCCACAAGTATTCTTGTTCTAAAATGCTAAAACTTAATACCGTTCAGAGCGGTGGTGTTACTTTAAGTACTCCGGTTTCTCAAGCATATTGAAATTAAACATCACTGGATGCAATTTGTATAATGATTTTTATTTGAATCTTGAGATTATGTAACTTCATCATAAACAGCCATAAACTGGGCTTCAGTTTCTCTTGTATTCTGTAATTTCTTGCTGCTGAAACTGTTTAATAATTGTTTTGCCTTCTGTCTTTTCTCATAACACTGTCAAACAATGTAACTTTGTATGGTGTGCATTGGTTTTCTAAGTGGTTTTCTTTTTAACTTCTCACAGCTTTTACGTGCAGAAATGTAACTTTTCCTAGTTAAAAGAGTTGCAATGTGTACCATTTGTTTTGAAGTAGTATGTAACAAGGACTGTGGGGAGCTTTGTTCTAGAAGTTCTGCTACTAAAAGTCAGTTCATCTGGAAGCTGAACCCTGTAGTACTTCCTGCACCTCACTTCGGTTTTATTGTTACTGGCATATTTATGTTAGGATCAATGCTAACGGGTGCCCTCTTTCAGGGACTTCAAACATACATGAGCATAAAAGAGGATTTTCCTTGGTCTGGGGAGAGCACACTGTTTTTTTAACTGTTATCCCTTCTTAGGAAATAGGGCGAATCTGCCTATTTTCACCCTTCCTCTTTACCGTAAATCCTCTTCCTGTGAAAGTGCACAGGATGCAGTTACTGAAAGTGTGTGTGTAGTTGTTTGTCAAAATACTTTTTTATATGGATATTATTCTTTTTACAGCCATATGTTTTAATCAAGCTTTGCTGAATGCTGACTTAACATTGTTAGAAGAGTAAATCTGAAGGAAGAAAAGCTATGAAATGCATTAATCTCAGATGTGGTATGGAAGTTATTTTTGCTCAGAATTTTGTTGTGTACCAAAACCTGAAGATTGCCCAGATAAGAAGCTTTAGCTTTTCTAAATTTTAAAATATATGTGGAATCTAATCAAATTTATTTATACTTTGTTTAGCAATAAGTATAAACAGGAGCCTCAGTGCATACCATTCCCTGGCATAATCAGGTCTTATCACTCAGAGAGTGAACACTGTCTGAAAAATGTGTTGTTAATTTCAGACTTTAGTCAGTTAGACGAGGCCCAGCTAAAAAATAAAATTCCGAATTAGAAAATTGGTTCCAGTTTACCTCAAACCAGGACAGTTTACTAAAAGAAACTGTTACTAAATTATATCTGAATGGAACAAGATCCACTTATGAATTATTGATTAATATAATTGTACTGGTAATGAAGTAGTACTTCATGTTGTATACATGTAGAATCACAGAATTGTCAGAGATGTTGCTAATACTTCTGCAGAATCCATGGTACTCTTCTCACATCGCTTTGTGCCACCCCTCAGTCTGCTACCTGTCATCGTCCCTCAGAGCTGAGGCTCTGCTACCTGCTGCGCTGGTGTGGAAGGGATGAGTGTGATTCACATTTTGTTGTTTCTGTAGTAAAACATCAGACAAGAAAATTAACAGGAATTGTGAAGTCTGTTGTGCTCACTCAGAGGATCCTGCACTCTAAAGATGAGGGGAAGCAAGGTAGAAAACCTGGTGTCCAGCACTGATTATGAAGCTACTACTACAGGATTAAATCCTGTAAATCCTGTGCACCTCTTTTATCACTGCTGTAGATAAATCTATATATAGGACACAAGTTGTGGGTTGGTGTGGGGTTTTTTGTGTGTTTGTTTTCATTTTGTGCTTTTTTTTTTTGGTAACTGGAAGAAAACCAATAACTTCAGTTCTGAGTATATCTAGAAATTCTTTATAAACAGCTGACCAAGGTTTTCTGGCTTTGGTTATTAAAAAATGTTGATATGATGCATGATACAGTTTTTTTTCCAAATGTATTTTTTTTAAACATATCACATATGGGGACACTAGTTCTTTGAATACGCTTTTTTCATTTCACAAATCAACAACACATCTTCCGTCTTTTTTAAGCACCTAATTAAAACAACTCGAAATCAGACCTCAAGAAGAATTGAGACAGCTCTTTAAATTGTTGATCTTTTGAGGATGACTGGTTTGAGAAAGATCATTCACGAATTGTTCAGGCAAGAGTGAGTCTTCAGTGGTGATTACGTATACAGGGTAGAGCGCTAAATCCTAGGAAACAGTGAGGTGAGGCAAGATGCATAAGTTATTGGAGATGATCAGCTGATAATAGATGCCCTTGTGACAGTGGCTAAATGGGCTGATAGGTATGTTGAGGTTTGTCCAGGATGTGGATGCTCGTTGGCTTTTATGTGGCATTAATAGAATAAGAACTTGTTTAGTATGTTGTGGTAGGGGTCATCACTGAAATTTTTTTAAAATGCCCAAGAAACTGCTCAGTTTGCAAATATGAAGAATGCGGCCCTGCTAAGAAATTGTAGAAGCCCAGGCCTCTTCTTTTCTTCCTTCTCTCCCCTTCTCCCTTAAAAAAACAGCCACAGAAACTAAACTCCAACAGCCCCAAACCTATATGGTGGCTCTCAAAATTTATAGTTACCTACCTGGAAAAGGATGCCTGGAACTAGATGGTCCCATAATGTATCTGTAAAGGAAGTTTACTTCTATTTGCCTTCTTGCCATTGGAACTTAAACTGGAAGCAAAGTATGAGTTTTAATGAGCTGTTAGAGTATTTTTAGGGAATCACAGAATGGTTGAGGTTGGAAGACGCTTCTGGAGGTTATCTTGTCCAGCCCCTCTGGTTAAGCAGGGCTACCTAGAGTGGTTGCCCAGGACTATGTCTAGATGGCTTTTAAGTATCCTTCAGATGGAGACTCCAGAACCTCTCTGGGCAACAAGTGCTAGTGCTAGGTCACCTGCACAGTAAAAAAAAAGTGTTTCCTGATGTTCAGACTCTCCTATATTTCAGTTTATGCCCATTGGCTCTTGTCCTGCCCTGGAACTGGACATAATACTCCTCCAGGTGTGGGCTTACGAAGGCTGAGGTAGAAGTGA
Organism: Rhinoptilus africanus; assembly: GCA_013400135.1. NCBI lineage: Eukaryota > Metazoa > Chordata > Aves > Charadriiformes > Glareolidae > Rhinoptilus > Rhinoptilus africanus. Next base: position 168,365 of record VXBO01002686.1, read on the forward strand.
AGGACTACCTCCCTTGACCTGCTGGCAACACTGCTCCTAACGCATCCCAGGATACCATTAACCTGGGGTGTCTTGCCTGACATACACAAGTGTACTTATGTCCTGATGTAAACATGGATGTGTGACGTTAGGCTCTGAATCAGCTTGAAGTGATGCTTGATGCTGATGTTTCTAATTGAAATTCCTCTTGCTCTTTTATACAGATCAAATCAGATGACAGCACAACCCATTCCAGCTTTGTCTTATGTAAAAACATGCTAGGTTTCATCATCCAAATCAGTAATGCCAGGAGGAATTAGTAACTGACATTAGAAGTGACCCAACCAAAGAACTATGGCCTTTACGTGCTTCCTGTTTTAGCTGTAGGATGCTCTTCTTAAATCCTACCTATGTAGAACACATATATACAATCCTGAGCTCAGGTTGGTCTGGCATGTATAGCTGTGTATCTGGGTATATAAAACACCGTGCCCTACCAGTGTCACTGGTGGTTTCTACTGAGCTTCAGATCTTCTCTTCTTCCATATTTTTCTTCTAAATTGCTCTTTTTTGTATTACTAGTTCAGTTATAGTTATTTCTTACTGTCTGTCACATGAGATACAGTACCTGACTGCAAGAGTGACTCCAATCTGTCTTATCCGAGACTGTAAATAGCTAAGAGGCAAAGGAAAAGCTTCTTACGCTGTGCCTCATCTGTAACTGCCCACGTTAATTCTTCCGTTCTGTTCTGCAAACTTGAGCAGACCAGCTGTATACCACTGATGAAAAGCTAAGACCAACCCTTTTTTCCTTTGCACTGAAACAGATTGGAAGTGCTGCTGCAATCAGTAGTCATTGATAGGATTGTTGTGTGCTCAGATTTGGGACTGAAACCTTGCTCTGTCCTCCGATTCATTTTTTTTTTTTTTAATTTGTTGCCCTTCCACCATAAAGTGTTCTAAAATGGTGGTGGATGTGCAAGTACAGGCTTGAGACTGGCCGTGTAAGTATGCCCCGAGCGCCAACAATTGTGTCTTCCCCTTCTGTGTAATTCAGTTATTTGTGTTGGAAGCTGTACTGAAGCTAAGCAGTATCCGTTAAGCCAATTAGTCTATCAGAGAAGGGCACTAGAGTTAGAACAGTTGAATCACAGTGACTTTCTGTTCTTACATTTCCTCTAGTTGTGTAATTATTCTTGTGGCAACATATCTATATCTTAACGAGCTATGGTCTGGAAATTTCATTAGATTTTTGAAAAAATGGTTGTGGCAAAGAGAGTGGAAGACAAATTCCCTAGGAAAATGTGTATTTCATAAAAAGCAAGTGTTGCTGTTCTTAGAGTTCTGCGTCTCTATTACTTGTAAGATTTAAATAACTTGTGACATGTATAAGATCAGTTTGATGGTATAACAAGTAGTGGCTTGTTTTGGACAGGTAACTGTTGTTTTTCTGTGTGTGTGTGTATGTACACACACACACACACACACACACTCATAGGCTTTTCTCTGTAGAAGTCGCTGATCACTGCCCTGTTTGCCAGAAACTTACAGAAGAGTACAAACTGAAAATACGCAGATGATTGGGCAAATGTAATTTTATGTTACCATGGTTTGGCAAGGATTTGAAGCAAATGATGATGCTATTAACTTAAGGGTTTTTTCCCCCTTTAAAGAAGAAAGGGAACTATATTATTCACTCTGGAATAATTAGTCTGACATTGTAGGAGTGTCTTAAATCACTGAGCACACCTGTTAATTGAATTCTTTTATTCATGTGCTCTAACATGCTTAGCAATGCTTGAGGTTTAGATTTTTATAAATGCTTTGAGCTTCACTACACAATTTCAGTTGTACTGGAGTTCAGTTTTCTTTGTCCTCTTTTGTGTATGAGTTAGATGTGCTCAAATATCTGTCTTAATGAAAAATATGAGTGTTCCATTTATCAATTTGTTGGCTCTCTGAAAAATATGGCTGAGTATAAACAATATTTTGCTTATAAGTAGTTTAAGGTGCTAGTAAACTATATTGATACGGATAGCATTGTAAAACTGTTTTGTGATAGCAAATATTTGATTTTTCAAGATATCTTTTATGTCCTGATGCAGCATTATTTAAAGACATTATCAGTCTCACTAGGACTTTATAATAAGCCTGCCAAGCAGCTGCCAAGTGCAGATAGCCAACATTTACATTCAGTGTTGTGTGATGGTAGCTGTGACATGATTCCAATTAAAAGCTTGGTTTGCACACTGCAGATGTCCTCTGAATATTAATGTGTACTACAGACAGAGCAGATGGATCTCTAAAATACAATGCAGTGAATGTAAAATTAAGGTTGGATTTCTGGTGGAAACTGAGAGGCAGTCAAAATTATTCTTTTTTTCTTTTCATTGCTAAACCACAATAATATCTGTGCATTGTCATCATCATCTTCACATATAGGAGGAAATCAATTCTTCATTATACATCCAAATGAAAATACAGCATTATGCCTTATTGAAATTGTCTTAAATGCCAAATGTACCTAGAAAAGTATTGGGCATGCATACATCATTTGCTGTGCTTTAAAATATGCCGCTGTCTAAAGGACAGATAGGAGACAACAGATAATAGTTAAAATTTAGGATGTCTATGAGTTATTGGAGTTGTTCATTGACAAAGGCTGTGTAAAGTTTATATAGGTGTGTGTATTTAAAGGGTATTTGAATATGTTCTGTGAGGTGTATAGGAAAAGTTCATCCTGGATAGGAGGGGTAGTATGGAACTGGAAATGAAGAGAGTGACAAGGACATCAGTGGTGTGCTGCCACGTGGCATGTTGCAAACCCAAAGATTGCTTTCAAAAAACAGCAGCAATCCAGCTGTGCAAGTGTGTGGATTAACTACTTAATATTTACTATGTTTCTGTGGCAGTCCTTGAGATATGGAGTAAAGCCTTGGTAGTAGGAATATATTAAAAATCTTGGAAATAACAGGGTAACTGTGGTATTGGAACAGAAAGTAGGAAGTTTTCTATGTGAGTGGGAATTGTAACTTTCTTCTTCTCTGCTGCAGTTGTGTTATCCTCTCAGGCAGAACGCGGGCATGTGAGAAGGGAGCGAGTGGTTGAGTACAGGGGGAAGAGGTTATAGAAAAGGCAGGGACAGGAGGTGTGAAATATGTAAATCCAGTACATTGTTTAACTCTCTAGTGTTATTAGCCTAGCTGTGACGTGCATGTCTCCCACCCTTTTTATACTTTATTTTACAGTAGCTTATACCTGAGGCTGTGTAAACACTAAAGCCAGTGTCAGCATTTTCCACTTCATCCATGTTACTTTAATTAAGGTTTCCCCCCAGATCTATGTTTGCATTATGTTTGTCTGTTGTAGTCATATTGCCTGGCTAATATTTCTCTCAAAGTTGCTGGCCTAGCTGTAAAGAAGAGGTTCCTGGCTTCAGCAAGGCTACTTATTTAAGTGATATATGCATACTTTCAAAGAAGTTAGTTGTGTGCTATTTCTGGTGATAATGTTCATTTGCCAAGAGTTTTTTTAAAAATCCAGACCACAGTGAGACTGAGTAGAATTGCCCATGGGGTTTGGGAGAGGACAGCAGTGACTGGGTGCTGTCAGAGTGAGGAAGGGCTGTGTCTAGACCTGACTCAAGCTGGTTTTGATGGTTTTGTCCCAGACCACATTGTAGGTGCGATTTGCCTTATGAAGGAGTGTAGAAATTTCCTGATGAATCTGACTTACCTGTCATGAGAAGCCTTCAGTGAGTTGTTGCTCTTGTTAAAGTTTCCTTACTAATGTTTAATGCATACGGTTGTTCAGGATAATAGTGTGACTTCTAATTAGGCTTGCGAAAATAGGAGAACAAATGATCTTGGCTGATGGCAGTGGCAGATCAGGAGTGACTGAGACTATGCTCTTTGGGGCAGTGACTTAAGTATCTTAGACTTATACTTAGCAGTGGCTCTGTGCTGTGGTAGAATGAAAAATTTAATAATAATGAAATGTATAAAAATTTGTCTCAGGTTTATGTGGGTTTTGTTTGTTTTTAGCTTTGTTTACATTGCGTTCATCTGTATACAGTTCATTAATCTGTGGAAAGAGATTTCTAAAAGAACTGTACTAGAAAATAATCAAAATGGAGTAGCTTACTAGACATAATTTCTAATGAGTCACAAAAGCGTCATTTAACTATCTCCACAGTTTCCAAGTTTGTTTGGTGAAACTCATCTTTCCAAGTAAGCCAAAAGAATTTAAAATGTTGTTAATTTGTAATATGGAGCAATGACTTTGCACCTTACAGCCAATCAAAGGATAAAAATCTGATCACAAGTCTTTTAGGGTTTGATGTTTTAAAAAATACGAAGATGCGAAGTTAAGTCTTTTAAGTGTCTTAGACATCAAAGCCATAGTAAAAAAATCAGTTGAAATGCAGAAGTATTGCTTTAAAAGAGCTGTACTTGTCAAATGTTGCTTTAAACAGCACTTCTGAAGTTTCAGAAGATTTCAGACAGAATATGTCTTTATTACATTTCAAAGATCTTAAATACCCTGAAGTATTAATCCTCCTGCCTAATATTTCTGGTGGAATGGGAGTCTGGTAAATAAAGAGGTGAAGTGTGAAAGCAGGATTACTAAAATAGAAGGCAAACATCAAGAGACTTGGAAGAGTCTGTCCTTCCTTTGCCACTGCACCTAGACATGAGGCCGAGTTGCTGATCTTTCTTACTGATGAGAAAATGCCTTCCGCTTCCCTACATAAGGTGCAACTATCTTCTCATGTATGAAGCATTTATTTTAAGGGAACTTGCAGTTATTTCTCCTTGATGTGATGTTTCTGTTGCTCTGTAGGTCTCATACTCATCTTTGTCATACTCATCTTTGACCCTTTCTGTCTTTTTTTCATTGTCACAGAATCCCTATGAAAGTCACTTCCAAATATGTTCAGGATCTTTACTTTTTATCATCTACTTAGTGTTAGGTTTGTAAGCCTAATGTCATTCTTGCTCTTAAAACTTTTGTGATATTACTAATGTGGCTCCTTTGCTTCCCTATCTCTGAAGTGCCTTCCTCTTTAAACTTGCTCTTAAAGCCCAAGCAAATTTCCCCTTTTCACTTACTATTTCTTGCTTTGCTGTACCCTCCAGTGTCTTGCCTCTTCTGACAATATTTTGAAGATTTGTCGGTTGCTTCTTAACTCTCCTAGTTCTTTGCAGCATCCTTCCTTTTCTGTGCAGTGTATAATTTTGTCTTTCTAATCTTGAAAAAATTTTGAAGTCTTTCATTTCAGTCCCTGACAATCTCTGCTGTAGTATCAGCATACAGTTAAATCTTTAATCACTGTGAAATACGTTCTTTCAGCTGAGATTGTACCTTCGTACTGGGAATTTATCTAACTTCATGTCTGTAAAGCAAGTGCATGTCTTATTGCTATCTCTTTGATCTTCATAATATAGATTACTCTCATAAAAAGTCAACATCAAAAAAAAAAGTGCAGCGTTTGGCTAGATCTCTGAAATGTGTCAGCAAGAAATAGGAGAGGGCTGTGTGGGTCATGCCATTGCAATGTCAGATAATATGGAGTGCTGCTTGATAGGTATTCATTCTCCTGTACTTAGGCTTCAAGTATTAACTCCTGAATTTTGAGAGCAGAGTTCATTGCATAAGAGGTTGTGGTCCTTTTTTGGTACTGAATTAATATCTGCTGAAAAACATAATCAAAATAGTACAATGCATGAATGTTCAAATTCAGTTGTGGAATGAGAATATTGAAATAGTGATTCCTTTTCATAAAGTGTCTTCAATTATTTAAAAAAACCCAAAACACAACAAACAAACGAAACATACAAAAAACCCCCTCTTTTAGCATCTTAGTCAAGAAGTGCTATTATAACCAGAGGTTCCCCCAAATTTCTGAGAGTCAAGTAAAGATTTGTCTGTCTTGAATTTATCAGCTGTTTATAGTTTGTCCATTCCAGAGCACACATCAATTTTTCTTCTGTCTTTAAAAAAAGAAGAGCCAACCCAAAATAGCACAACAGCTTTAATAACTTTGTAAACCATCCTTTTTTAACTGATGTAGATGCCTTGCTTGTTGACTCAACTTTTTCCTTCAGAAGCAGTTATTACATTCTTTCAATCAGAGGGGTTCTAAAATCTCTAGAGAGCAAGGATCATGGGCTCCTTTAAGGTGAGGCTTCCAGACAGTGTTTTTCCATTTTGTGTCAGTAATTTTTAAATCCAAATAAAAAAAATCAATTATATTGGAGTCCAGGATGTGTTGCTACTTTGTTTTTATATTTTATTATCTCTTGTTACTGATAAGAGCTATTTTTAAATACTGGGAATGAAAAGGTATTTATGCCTCTATTATTTCTCCTGTAGCAGAGGGGAAAACAGTGTTTAATATAAATGTAATTTTTCTTGTTGTTTTCTAGGTTAATGGATTTGAAAAGTCTCTTATAGAAAAGTAAGGAGTGTACGTGTATGCAGACAATCCTGCACCATGGTTTCCATTTTTCTACCTTTTTTTTTAAAAAAAGTTTCATGTTCCCTCTCTTCGTCCTCTGAAAGAACTTGCTTCCTCCCTAGTGTTCCCTGACCTTTTGTCTTCCTCTGAATATCTGGCATGCTTCAGTTGACACCATCAGAATCTCTCCTGCCTGTCTCTAGCCAGGTTCTGGGTTTCCATCCTCTTCTGGGGGGAAGGAAATAGAAGGAAAAAAAAACTGGCACCTGTTAAACTCTTGGCCATTTTTGTCTGTTTTGCTCTTCTGAAAGAAACGTGATGTGGACTGTTACGTTCCAGAACTGCCTCTGAAAAAATTGTAGTAGTTTGTACCCCCACTCACACTCCCCCACCTTATCAAGCAGAGAAATCATGGATACATAACTATTGTATTAGTAATAGTCACAGGGAACACCATTATTTTACTTACTTGTTGAAAAACAAGTTCAGATATGCATTTATTAAAGTATGATTGTGTATCTGATGATGAAAGTCTTGTTTCTGCTGTAGCATTACTTTCTAATTAATAGGAATCCTAAAAATTTCATACTCGAATCTTTAAATTTTCTCACACTGGCAATGGTTCATATTCATGTAAGGCCATTAACATCTTGGTGTGTAGAAAAACAGTTTGACAGCTGTAGTCTAGCACTTCCTTATCGTAACTTGATATAACATTCCACAGAGACAGTCATGCCTCAGATTTATACTCCGCTCTGCTTCTGGTATTTCAGCTTTAATAGTTTATAGTGTCAACTCACATGTTGTTTGGATAATCTTAATTGACTTGTTAAATAAGAACAGTTTACATTCTGTTTCTCTTTTTTTTTTTTTCTTCTCTGTTCACATAGGATGGTTTTGTATCATGATTTGATGGGAAAGGACTCTAGAAATCACTGATTTCTGCTAATTTGTTATAATAAAGCTGGTATTTTGTGCCTAAGCTCTGTGATCTCCGAGTACTGTACTACCAAATTTATGCAACCTATTATAAACTTTGCTCTATCTTTTGTAAGGAAACCTTCAAAGAATTTTTGAGTTGATTAGAGTGTTAACATGAAAGATCTGTATTAAGTTTTTGTGTGTGCACTAACTTAACTTGGTCTGCTGCTATAAATTGTATCCAGTATCAGAAACAATCAGCATGGGGGGAATTTTTTTCCCTCAGTAGTTGTTAGGAAGTGTTTGCAGGTGCTTAGTAAAAATCAAAGTGCTTCCTGTGGAGGAAGAGAAATAAAGTTTTCAAGGTATCTAGTACAGCGTGGTAACATCTAGTACTCTAAGCTCATGCCTGGAATGCCAGTTCTTCGTTTGTCCCTGAATTTTTCCTGTGACCCTGAACTCTTTTCAGTTCTCTTTTGAGTTTTATTTATCCTTTCTGTAAGAATTTAATGTTCTTAGTATGTGTAAGAAGAGGATAGCAATAGCTAGGAGAAAGATTGTTGTAATTTTTCTGTTGATTTCAAGCTTCAGTGTCTTCTGTAACCGTACAATGCTTGAGTAGTATAGAGAAATAACTTGTACTATTATGGTAGTAGTGTAACTTTTAAAAAGCCTGCTGGTGTTTTTTACCAGTCACTTTTCAGTATGCTGACAAAGAAGTGATCCCACGCACTGTAGGAAGAGCATTCTTTTAGATCTGATTTGTAAAGTTGGAGAATGATTTTTACTGTCACTTGTTTGACTTTAATACTTTGTTTGGTTTTGAAGCATGGGTAAAAACCAGTAATATTTATGTCCTTTTTCTTTTATACTTTTTCACCTGTGGGGCTGAGTTTTAACACTGGCCTAATAACCATAGTTAGAACTCTTGCAAGTTAAGCGTGCTGAGCTGAAATCCAGCATCAGATATTTCAAAGAAAACCTCCATACCAAAGCAAACTGAAGAATCTTGGAGAAATTCCTGTTTTTTTCACTTTTCAAAAGTATTTAAAAATAATAATTAAAAAAATAATAATCTATGTTTGAGGTCAGTGGTTCCCAGCATTATCACATACCAGTCTCTGTTTCTGAAATTTATATCCCTAATTTTTCAAGTGAGAAAATGAAATGGAGTGGAGCCACTAACAAATAGTAGGACAGCTGCATGGCAGTAGTCCTGTTTGATATAAGGTACACTTGTCAATTTAACTAACATAATGTACAGTATTGATTTATTTATGCAAATGATTCTAATTATTGTTATTAAATAAATGGAATGACATACTTTTACTTTGAGGAAGAAAGGTTGTGCAGTCTTCTATTAGCAAATACGTACCTGACTACCTTTTGCCAAGTTAGCTGATTGAAGGTAGTATACAATGAAATTGGGAAGCTTTTGAAATTGAGCACCTTTATAGTATTGTTTCTTCTTAGAGTGTTTGTGGTATGTATGTGGTGTTCATATATATACGAATGAATGCCCATTGTAGTTGTCTTTTTTTCTTTTTCCTCAGTGCAGGAAAAGTAAAATGATAAGTGAGGTTAAGTGTTACTGACATGAAATTTATAACTACTGATTGAATAAGTATTTGATTTAAACTAAAGAACTGACTGGTTCTAGAAATTGCAATTGTAAATAAAAAAGAATCCTACAGCCAGAAACCTGTAACTTTTTCAATCTGAAGCAGCCCCTGTTAAGTGTTCCTATCCAGTGCTTAATTCAGGCTGTGCCTCAGGACAGTATGGAAAACATGCACGTGCTCAGCAGACATTTCTGACTTTTCTTAAACCATGGAGTAGCATCGCTGTCTTGAGTTAGTTCTGCCAAAACTTACCATTGTGATCTTCCTTTCCACTGCCGGTGTCACTTGCCTTTGGCTGCCAGGGAGGAAATTGGGCTGTTTTGGTCTCTTCTGGTACAATGGTTTTAATTTACCTCAATTTCTGTTGTGTTTACCCAATTACTATGTCTTGGATCCCATGAGCCAAGTAAAAGCAGGAACTGTGCCAAAGGTATGAGACATTTTGAACTTGAATATTGCTGCACCTGAGGTTTTAACATAATGGAGAGTTTGCAATACAATCATCTCACAGCAAAACCTTTTAATCTCATTACAATTTCAGCAATTAACGTATAACTGACCTGAGACATGTCCCATTGTTGTGCAAGAGGAAAATTCTAAATGTGGGTACAAAAAAAGTGATTTGCTTCCTGTTTCAAAGCAGCCATTTTCTTTATATTGCTGAAGATACCAGCTCTTTGGAGTGATACCGGGTTGCTGTGCTGGATTCACTGCGAAGTTCTTGTTACAGCGTAGGCAGAGTTGTGCTCTACTGGCTCTGCTGGTGTAAGAGGTTACTGTTTAGTGCACCTAACTAACGCTATGGCTTTAAATTAGACGCCCTTTAGTGTTCAGTCTAGGAAATAGGCTGAGTTAACCATAAATCTATTATTCCCTTCCACCCAATCTAATTTTTTGGAGTCTGTCCACAGGCTAATCTAGGTGTATGTAGGACCTTCATGAGTTGTTCTCTCAGCAGTCCTTGATGTCAGGCTTTTCTCCTTGTACTTCTAATGACAAAATGCAAGGATGCTATGTAGTGGCTATACTGTCTGCAATACTGAAAATAGTCATAAACAAAGAGAGCTTTTCATTGGTAAGGCAGAACAAAAGAAAATGCTAATCTTCTGTGGTAGGAAATGTCAGATTGTATCTCTTTAGCATAAAAATAGTCATCTTCTGACAACATATAAAAGTGAACCTGAAATTTTATACATGTTAGAACTGTCACTGGTGTAAGAAAAGCAAACTATCATTTTAATCTTAAAAGCTTTGTGGAGGCAGAATAATAGTGCTCTCTTAACTGTCCTTAAAAGGTTATGTTTTTTTTTCCTTGTTTCTAACACTGTGGAAAACTTGATGCTGTTTTGATGACACTGAACCCTGCTATGGGATAAAATAATCAAGATTCTAAAAGAAGCCATACTCTTTGAAAAGTGGATTTTTTCCTATGGTACCCAAAGTATGTTAGACTTTTACGTAGTACGTTAGTTCTGTTCAAAGACTTTAAAGTATTATTCTTAAACATGAGTAAGAAATGGATGTAGTAGTGAAAAAGTGGAGAAAAAAGTCTACACATGCAAGATAGTGCTTGAAATAAAATCATGTATTTACTAATGGTGTTGATTAAAAGTATATGAGACTAGTTAATCATTTAATTGAAACTATTATGACCTAGATTAGATCTTTTACTGCAAACTTATTGAATTATGTATTTCTCTTATAATAAATAAGTTTGTAGCGGGAATCAATCAAATTGGTTTTGGTCCCCTTATTCTTTAGTATCTTAGAACTGGTAGGCATTTGCCTGTGTCTCTAGGTAAGTAGTAGTGAGTTTTCCTGTTTCTTAAGATCCAAATTTGATTCCCAGCTTCGAGCAGTTACTCAGTAAACTAGCTCAATAAACTAAAGATAAGAATGAATGTACTGTTGCAGGCTGGTTAATGTCTAGAGCAGTATTCTGTTGCCACTAGTGGCCACAGGCAGGCCCACAAGGAAAAGTTAAGAACAGGGCAAAATGTATGAATATTTTCGGTTCAGAGAGTTGCATGGGTTTGTTTGTTTAATTAACTAGAATGGATCTCTGTTCCAAATGATTTCCTATATCATCACAAAATCGTACACAATAATAACTTTGATTTTTTTTTTCCTGGTATTATTCTCAGTTATGTGTTTTAATATAGACACAGGGTAGTTGTAAATGCTCAGAAGAAGCTGAGTTCTTGTGTATTTGCTTAAGAAAGAATTGTTCTTTGTATTTTGGTGGTGCTGAGATACTCAGAAGTTTCTAACTTCTAAGAAATTATAGGATCGGTAAGATTTTGGTAGCATGTATTTAATAAACCTGGCGCTGTGATGTACATGCTTTGATGTGGTATAAAGGCTCATCTTATTCTTAAGTTTAAAGAATGGAATAGAAAGGTCACTGGTTGTATCAGGAAAAGTGCAATTCTATGTTGAGGGGGTGAGGAATGGGAGAGCATGAAGCTTTCAGAATAAAATTATTTTGTCTGTTAGTGGTGATAGGGAGCACAGTGTTTTGGTTTTGATCTGGTGAAGTTTTACAGGTGGATTTTTTTTTTTGTGTTGAGATTGAAGCAACTCACAAAGACAGTAGCCTGAATACAGTGAAAGGAGGAAAGAATACTGTTTACTAAAGGTTAGCTTAATGTCAAAATGTGTGTGAATAGTGAAATTCCACCCCAAATTAGAGATAAAGTTTAAATACCTTGTATACCTCACAGCGTGAACAAAGAAGCAATGAAACACTGGATCCTCCATCCCAGAATTTTTCAGTTTAAATTTGTGCCCTTATGGGAGATAGTCTTGGTCAAGGCCAGATAAGTGGAGTCGGTACGGGAGTGCTGTCTGAACAGTTACGTGGCTTGTTGTGTC
>VXBO01002686.1:180291-197430 GCA_013400135.1 Rhinoptilus africanus
AGTAGCTATACCGAACCTGAAGTGCTTGAATGTTCTGTAATAATGCTAAGTAAAGTGGGCTGGGAATTGATGATAGGTTAAGATTGGGTAACCTCTGTATAGGTATATTTTTTTCAGAATTGGTTACCCCCTCCCCACCCCAAACTACTTACCCTGAATCTTTGCATGTAATGACCTTCTGAAATAGCGGATTTTAACTTTGAATAAACACTTATGGGCCGGCAAAGTAAGTGGATGAAAGCTTTATATTGAAGCTTCTTTTTTTAAAAAGAGATTTGTATGGGATTTGTGTAGTAAAAATATAATGATTATTCAAGATGATTGATTTGAATTTGTAATAATTAATAGCATTTGTAATTTTTATTTGTTTGTTTTGCAGCTCCAGTTGTTAACCGATACAACAGAAGAGTATCAGGTATGATTTCCTTTTAAGAATTTAATGTTTCTGAAAAAGTTTTGAAATATGTATTTGACGAAAGGAATTAGATTAAATGGCAGACTTTACTCTTTATCACTGCCTTATTTCTCATACTTCTTGCAGATTTGGTGTTTTGGTTTGGTTTTTTTTTTTACATAAAGAGAATTGTTTCTTAGTTCACTGTAGAAACCAATGGGCAACTCATTGAGAGTAGTTTAGGAAACAGTTCTGTGGGTAATCACAGACTGTTAAAGCAACTTCAGCAATAGTAATGATTCTGAACAGAAAAAATTCCCATAACTTTTATGCAACATAATTATGGCAAAGTCTTGGTTTACAATGAAGTTCCAGCTTTGTTCTGCTGGAACACATCTCCTAACCTTCCATGTTGCTAAGAATTTTCTCTCTAGTTAGAATACAGAAATATGGGGATGGGCGGTGTCCCCTCTTTATGGTGTTTTAGCCTCTTGCTTGTGCAACTGATATTTAAAGTTACAGGATTTGTGGCTGTTGTGGAGACACAGATCATACGTTTTGTCTGTTTTTCTATCTTAACCAATATTAAATGCTTTAATAAGTAGCTGTTATTCCCAACAAATTATTTTTAAAGGTTTTTTTGAACAGTATCACGTGCACAAAATGTTATGTGTAGATGGGAAGTTATTGTATTATTTTTTTCATTTGACATGCAGTGTGGATTACTTGGCACAGGTTACCTTTTTTCTTCAAATATTTAATTGTAACATTTAGCTGGTCTAGAAATTCATTATGGTTCTGATTTGAAAAATGTCTTTGAGAAAATGCCAACTTGTCAGTGTTTTCTCTCTAGTTTTCAGTTCAAACCTACTCAGTTTGTAGCTTGGGTATATTATCTGACATGTTCTTTGGTATGACAGTTATGGTGGGGCACTGTTGATAATATATATGGTATAAAATATATATGAAATAAATACATATTTAATTTCATGTGCAAAATGTCCTTATATCTATGCAGTTCAGTTACTTTACTACTAGTTGCTTGGGTATGATTAAGGGTATTTATGCATATACATGTAAGAATTGTGAGTATAATGAGAACTTCCTAACTCTTTGGTGCTGTGTAGTGCTGGTAGTTTTGGTGCATTATTACAGGTGAAATTTAGGCAAGACAAAACTATCTTGAATGATCGAGTTTGATAATAAACATTGGAAGTCATACATTGTGGAGTATCTCAATCTAGAGAGTCCCAAGGCATTTTCATTTCTCTGCTAATTAAACTAATTGAACGGGGAACCTGCTGACAAGAGTAAAATCTTACAAATGAGAGGTGAATACGTCTCAGATTTAACTTTAAATAAAGGCTAAATTATTCCCGACGCTAAACAGTTGAGCCTTAATCAGAATGTAGCTGTAATCTTTTTGAATCTTTAATGCTGAAATATAATATTCGTGCGCTCATAGTACTGAGCTACTTTTAGTTAAACAACAGGTTCCATCATTGGAGGGGTGTAAAGGTTAATGTGAACAACTAGACAGCAGATGTAAAATTGAATTGCAAACTTATGCAATTAGTTTAAGGAGGACTGTTTAGATGCTTAACACTGTTGCTTCAGGAAGAGCTACAACAATTCAGAGTTTACAGTATATGTTAGAATTCTCATGGAGGCAAAAAATAATAGAATATGTATATCTTACTGCTGTGTGTTAACTATTTTTTTTTTGTGGAAAGTATTTTTTCTCCACCTCATATATATACACTGTACAGGTCATGATCAGTGTGGAATTTGTGAAAATGTGAAAGAGATGCAAACAGCATCTATGCATATACAAGGAGACTCCATTTTCCTTCTTTTGGCAGGAAAAGTACAGAGACCTACTGGTTTGGGAAGGGGGGGATTTGTTTGATTAGGTTTTTTTGCACTCTGTACCTGCTGTGTCTGTCAAGAAGTTACCCAAATAGGAACAAGCCTGGCAGGGTTCTCCTGGGTTGTTGAACTCAGCCCCCTGCTATCACAGGCAACCTCATTTTATAATCCTTTGCATAAAATGAATGGCTGATTTGTTGGGTTTGATGCTCTGGATTTGATTGGATTTCCTTGTTAGATGTGCTAGGTTTTAAAAAAATTCTTCATGCTGCAGTTTTTGTAGGATTTTTTTTCTTTATAAAACAAACCAACATTGCATTATGTATTAGTCAGCACAGTATCGAAATGTATCTGTTTTTAACTTAAGTAAAGCAGAAGAAAACATGGAGAAGAAAAGCTGACAATTTTTTTGTAATTGCATTTAGTGTATTCTTTTCTAGTTTTCTATTCAGAAGAACTTCCTGATAGTCCGTGTTGAACACTGTCAGTCCTACCAGCTATTGTCATGTTTTCAGTGCAGTCTATGTTGTTGTAAGGGGAGTAAAGAGCAGAGCTAAATTGTTTGCTGGTATCAAGATTTACATAAACAAAATCGTAGTTTTAGAGTACTCTGGGAGAACAAAATAGGAGAGGAATGTAAAAACTAACTGGACATACTGAAGAAAAGACAAAATTCAAGCAAGAATTTTTCTTTTAAGCATTTGGCTGTCTAGGGAATCATGGCGTTGCTCTCTTTGTTCAGTAGGTCAAGAATGACAGAAAAAAATACAATTCTCATTAAGGGAAAGATAATAAAGTAGTTATCTACATTAGACATACAGTTTAGGACAGGCTAATAATTGGTCTTGTAAATGATTCAACTGGATACATGTTCTTGGAAACTAACAATTGTTTATGACTCTTCCACATAGCAGTTACAGAATCTCTTTTAAACTGTTTTATTAATGTCCTCAATATTAAATTTGGAGTATTTACTCCTGGTAAATTTGGATTAGCTGCCTAAAGATAACAGGATAATCATGATTCCCTTGGTGCACTAATACAAATTCTGAGGATACATAAACCCCTAGAAAAAACTTGTTGTAATGATTACTGAATTTTCATTTAGGTGTTTATTTTTAGTTACGAAACATCTAAACCTGGGCCTCTTGACTGTACTGGCAAATATTGCTTTAATGATTGTAAATATTTAGCTGTCATTCTTTAAGACTTTCTCACAATACGAGTTCTCTGACACATGGCAAGAATTGGTCAGGAAGCTTATTATTGCGCTTTTTGAAAACTTGGAGCAAATTAGTTTACTTCTAGCTTATCCAGTACCTCAGTAAAATACTTCAGCAAATCAGGATTTAAGAAAACTGCTTGACAAGTGGTAATCTATTAGAAAGGTCAAGCTGACCTTGTACATTAAAACATATCTTGTGTATATTCTTTTTGTCCAGAAGAACAAATTTTGTTTCTGCATTTCTCAAGTCATTGACTAAAAGTGATGCTGCTGCTTTCATACCCCGTAAGTGATAGTAGCACATTCTCACATATTATTTCATCTTTCTTGCTACTGCGAGCACAGGGATTCATTCTGCTCACTTATGCTCCCCATTTCTGCAACATTTGCTACTTATTCATCTCCGAGGCTGATGCGTTACACGAGGGGGAGGGACAGTGTTGGCTTGCTTGCCATTAAACTCTTCCAGGGGGCTCGACAGCCATAAAGGCTCTGCAGGGAATCCCATTTGCTTCTTGACCAGAGAAACATGGCTTTGTGTGCTGGTCAGAGATCCAGCCAGCAAAGCAGGGGTCCGTGGGTGGGATAACGAGGAACTCCATAGACTGTGCAGGAGGGTCATCCTGGAAAAGGAGGACTTATCTAATCGTGTTCACAGAATTATTTATAGAAGTGCAGAGTGGTAAAGTAGTGTTCTCATTAAGAGAAACAGCCTTTTACAGGAAACGCTAGGAGAGAGAAAGAGAAATGAGAGCTTGATGTTCCCTGAGAAATTTGTCAAAGGAATAGATTACTTGTGTGCGTTGCATGTTTGGCCATGTAACATGTTGAGGCTCCATGGCATGTACACAAAGCATTGTGTCAGTCAGTTCTAATTTGTATACAAGCAGGTGGCTGACTTGATTAAAATAATCCTCTGTTTGTAAAATCATAACCTATCCCTATGTAGAAACTAAAAAGAAAGAGAACAAGAAACAACCCACTAATTTTAAAATCTCCTAGCCATAGGCTGTGGTGCCATGGGCAATGTCAGTGTAATTACCCAGTAGAACAGTCGTCTTGCTGTTGCTTTAAGTGAATTAGCGATGTCTGAGCCTTCTGC
Source organism: Rhinoptilus africanus (assembly GCA_013400135.1). Classification (NCBI taxonomy): domain Eukaryota; kingdom Metazoa; phylum Chordata; class Aves; order Charadriiformes; family Glareolidae; genus Rhinoptilus; species Rhinoptilus africanus. The sequence goes on from VXBO01002686.1 coordinate 184,882, forward strand.
TAATGTAACTCACGGTACAGGCTTGCTGACTGCCTCGCTCTGCCCAGGCTTGGTTTGGGTGGCCCAAAACCCATACAGATTCCTTCCTCCCAAGAGCTGGACTGTGCTCAAATTCATACTTGCTTATGTTTCTTGATCTTCCCGCAAGCATAGCGGGTCCTGGCAAAGTTTATTTTTAGTCACTTACTTATCTGTTGTGAAGGAGACTCCAGAGAATACCAGTGAGTATCTTGGCCCTTTGTTAGTGACTACAGAGTGCAGGGAGAAATCAGTGATACCTCCTTTTTCACGTGATAATGTCAAAGCTATTTCAAAACTAGAGGGAAGAAAGCGTTGCTATTTGTCCACTATAACAAGTGATACGTAACATTGAGGAGAATTTTGCTCCTGGTGGTATATGAATGAAAGTTAATTGTGGTTTTGGAATGAAGAGTGCGACACCTACTACAGTCTCACTTGGGCATAGTTTTTCCTCTTTTAGTTTTAGCATGTTTCAGAAAAAGCAAAGTTTTTTGCTAGATTTCTGTATTGCCATTTCTAGACACCTTTGATTCATTCCACAGAACACCCACTCTCCAGCAGACTTGCTGACTTCTTCATGGGATAGAAAAAAATCTGACAAAATATGACACCCATCCTATACATGTGTGACAGAAGGTTTCCATCTTTTTTTCTCCAATTGCTTCTGTTTATGTGAGTGACCTGGTATAATTTATCTCTTGCATATGCCTGTACTCCCTCCTCAGTCTTTTGGCCTCTATGGGATAGGAATGGGATGACAGTTTTCACATTCAGCAACTATAAGAGCAGGATAATTGAATTATATAGTCTGGAGAAGCAATATAAGATAGTTACTTCCCTTATATTTTTATACCAGCCAAGTAATGTGACTGTCAGGATCTGTGACTATTTTCATGTTAATATAAAATGTAATCCAATGAACAAGACTCGCTTCAGTTAGTCCCTTTGGTAGGGCAGCTTTCAGCAAAGGCTCGCTGAAGTGAGAAGGATCAAACCTGCTGTCCCTGGAATCAGGTGCTAAGTCCCCTCCTAAGATCTGATTGCTGAAGAGATGTTTACATATGTAGAGGATAATTTTCTTTGAATGTTACTGTATCCTGTTTTTCCTGTGTGTCGTGAACATGAACATTGTTGGGGACAATGGCATTTAGCGTTGTCACTGCCCTCAACAAATGTTGGTATTGGAATGGATATTCTTGATGCTTCTCTTCTTTCTCTCTAGCAATCTGATATGACAATATGGGTTTTTGTTTGGTTATTTCTTCCATCTTCATGCAACATTTTAAATTGCTATTTTTAGAGGGTGTAGGTATAGAATTTTGTATTTTAATAACGTGTAAATCAATGTTCCCTGTCAGTTTCTGGCTTTTTCTTTCCTCATAAGATAAACTTCCATAAGAGGCCTGTATGACAGTCAGTTCTTCAAACTCACTGGTGGTTCTTCGTTTTGGTAATGGGGGACTCTTTACCTTGAACTCTTCATTCTTCTGGCTTCTACCACAGATGAATAATCATCTCATGAAGTTGATATGTTGCTTAAGTCTGCTATCTCCCCGAGCTTTCTATTGAAAGTAGAGATACAGCATTCTCTTCACACCCTGGCAAGCTGAGATCCCAGAATATGATAATATTACGCACAGTAAAATCTTTCAAGTAGCTTTTCATCTTTTAAAGTGACAGCTTTTTTTTGTAAAAAAAGTCATCTTCTAAGAAAGCTTTTGTATTAATTATTGCTGTGCAGCATGTTAGTATTTGGTAAAGAATACTGTTTTGAGAACCTGTTAAATTAGGACATCTAAAAAGTAGCAATGAAGCAAGGGGCAACAATTCTTTTGGGAAGTTGTTCTGAGTATTTTCTCTTGCAGGATACTATCAACTACTTTAGTGATAAAATCTCATCGCTTCAAATCATCAGCGGAGGAACACTGAGTGGCTGACTTTCTCTGTGCCGTTCTCTTTGCTTTCTACTTACCAGACTATCTGATAATCAGAGGATGACTTGAAAATTATGACCTGGTATCTTCTCTTGCAGCTATTTGATGAATTTCTATATTGATTATTCACCATCTTACAAAACTGATAGCATAATAACTTCTGATGAAAGGTTTTCAGGCAGATGATAAATTGCAAGAGACTTTCGAGTTCAAAAATTCACATTTTTACAAATGGCACAAGCAGCTTTCCAATCTCAACAACCTGATGCTTCTATCAGTTTTTGCTAGCCCTAATGATTGCAAAACTGATATCATAACTAGAGTGAAAATAATTCATTTTGAAAAATGTTGATATGAGCAAAAGCCAAGTGTGTGGGATGACAGATGAAAGTGGTGATAAATTGTGTGGGTGCTCTCCGGTAAGAAAGTGCCTGAATCATTATTCATTAAACAAAAAAAAAAGCAGCTTGTTTTCTCTGTTAGCAATATTGGGACTTATTTAAAAATTCTTGGCATGTAATTGGCATTCAGTGAATAATGAAATGCTTATTTTTGGAAATGAACAGTCGTGACTTCACAATTACTTGGATTTCACACTGTTGTGAATAATTCTGCTTGTAACTGCTAGATATTTTTTTATGACATAAAAAGAAATACGACACTCAGTGAGCATCCTTATTTAAAACTTAAGTCAATGCAATACCTGGTCAGATAAGATCTGATCCAGTCTACTCAGTGCAAATATGAGTACTGCAGTGGAGTGGAATTCATTGTTTTCCTCTTTTTATTTCTTTCTAAATGCTTATAGTGTTACATAGTGATTAAGACTTGTTCATCTGAAGTCAAATACTTTAACTCAAATCAGTCCTTCTTATTAATCGGGAGAATAAGGTATAGCTATGCACATTTATTAAGCAATTACTGCAGGTTTTTGAAAGTATTCAGGTGGCAAAAGGTGCAGGTGATTAACTTTCATTAATTCTTTTACGTTAAAGATCTTTAAAACACTTTCATATGTGCTACTCCATATCTCTAGATAAATAAATACTTTTGAAAATATCAACCTTAATGTGATTTTTTTAAATAAAATTTTATCCTCTCACTTTTTTGGTGGTTTGAAATTTAATTTTCTTTTTTTTGAGCTGAGATGGAAAGGAGAACTGCTTTTTTTGTTTGTTTTTTCCACCATTTTGTTTCGGACCCAAGCTGGTTTTTAACATGTGATTTAGCCCAAATGAAAATATTCCTATCTGGTTTGGTGTGCACAAGAAATTGAAAGCAAACACAGTGGAGGAGATCTCAAAATGCATGTCATGATACAGGCTAAAACGGTAGTTTTATACTTTGTGCAAAAGGTGGTGCTGTGATGTATATACGTGGAGTGACCTCAGGAGTTCGATGCGCTTTGCATTTTTCTTGTGAATAAATAGGGCAGCACTTTATCCCTTTCTTAATATAAAGTTTTAGACAAAGTCATAGATGCTGTGCTCCTATGCGGATTGATACGCTCATTGCAAGTTTAAATTGCTGTAACTTCAGATTAAATATGAAATGGATTGAGTAGTCCATGTAGAACAGAAAAGTTTCAACACACCTGATGTAAATATGAAAGGATATCCCAAGTATTTTCAGAAACTTCACTCAGTCATTTGAAACGCCAGAACATCTTGATGAGAGTGTATCTACTCCAAGTAATGCAATGCTTTAGTCAGCATGCAAAAAAACTAGCTACAGGGAATATAATTGGTTTAAAGCAGTCTCACTTGGGAATTGCTGTGAGCTCTTTTGTAGTGCTCTCATTTAAAGAGTGATTTAAATCAAGGTTTGACTTTGAGAGATGGCTTGTGTGTGAGCACTTGGCTGCCTGAAGCACTTGCCTCATGAGGATTAGTGTGGCTGAATGTATGTTTCTCCCATGTCTCCAAAATTTGGGGTAGGAAGGAGTGTAATCTCCTTAAACTCACTGATCTTCTGTGATGGAAAAACACAGAACTAAGTGTTAATAAATAAAGCACACAGCTTCTAACTGATGAAGTTCTGCCTAATATTAATCTTTTGACAGACTACTTCAGCTGTATATATTCTGTAAATGAAATCCAGTTGATCAGTGAGCCACTGAAGTCAAGAGTTGACTCGTCCTGAAGATGACTTGGATCAAGTCACGTAGTTATGCTTACCCCATTTTTAGCAATCACCAGGGCTTCTGAGTTGCTCAGCAGATGCATGGAAATGGGGGTAGCTGCTGTGTTTTCCTTCAAGGGATTGGACAGTAGGTTTCTGCATTCTCCGCTTTGCCTACGTCCCAGGATGAGAAGCAGTCATTTCAAAGCATGGGGACGTGGGGGCTTCCACATCATTGCTCTGGACACAATCCGTTTGTGTCAAAACCATGATGGTCTTACATTGGTCTCTGTTGCTCCACTTAAATAGGCAACACTTGTTCCATTGGGGGTAATGTGATTTTTAATCTATTTGGACATTCTCTAGAAATCTTCAAAAATCATATCTAAGTTGCTGAACCATTAATTTCAGAAAGGCCTTCTAACACTTTGACATCCTTCAATTCTTTGTCACAATAGACCACAGAAAGATGTAGGTAATTTTCATTGCTAAGTATCTTCTTTGCTCTAACACACAAGTGCTTCAGTGCGGTTCTCGCAAGATGCTGGTGGCTTTTTTAAAGTACTGTCTGTAGCAATTCACATATCATAATTGCAAGTATAAAAACAAAAAATGACTTCACCTGGAAACTGAAAGAGAATTTCTTACTTCTAGATTGGAAAAACACTTTTTCTGGTTTATTCTTCATCTAGATTATTTTTCCTACCTACTATTTGCAACTAAAAGCCTGTAAAATACATGCTTTTTTTTTTTTTTTTTTTGGAGGGCATGTATTTGAGCCCTTTCTTGGAACCTGTGGTGTTTTGACGTAAACTGAATGTAAAATGAATATTCTCCATGAATTTGAGACGAAATAAAGTATCGTTGTGTTTATCAGGCATGTAAACATTTTTGGTGCTTAATTTCTGGTTTTACCAGCCTTGGTTACATAACCATTTAGAAATATGGTAAGATTTCTGTGATGAGCTTAACCAGAAGATGATTAAAGCAGAAGGCTTACTTCTACAATTGTGAATCTGGGTGCTCTGAAATAGTAGTAGCATCATGTTTTCCAGGAGACCTTTTTTATGGCTGACTATCTCATCGGTAAGGCTCTCTTAGAAGGCTTGAACAAGGTCAGCAGCATGTTTATCCATTTCAGTCTTCTGATTTCTTAACTTGCAAGAATAAAGCTTGCTTCATTTGAATTTCTCAGGCCTGCACCAAAAGTAATAATCATGTATAACTCTCAAATACTCTGCTGTTTTAAGATTTTTATTTAAATATAGTAAAGGGCATTGGAAACAAGTAGCAAATTTTAAATTACTGTTTAAGATCTGAGAGTCAATATTTTGGGTTTGGTTGTTACTATGTCAGAGCTGTGAACTCCTTTAATACTGCCACATAGACAGCTTTCTTATTTTTAATCATTCCTCTACCATGGCGGAAAGCTCCTTGTTGTTTCTTAGTTTTCATGCAGACTTGCCTCTTACTGCAAGGTCCAGAGCACAGTAGTGTCTGATGGGATACTGGGCTCTGCTGTTACGAACAGGGACATGGAAGCCAGAAGTGCAGCAGCCCTAGTTGTGGCTTAGTTAGCAGATGATTTCTGTGAAATCAGGTAACCTTGTCCCTTAGTTTTTCCAGCGGGACAGGAGAGAGGCAACTTGCAGAGTGGTGTATTTTATCTACAGAGTGCTTTTATGGTAAGTCTGCTGTAAATTGTAGGATTTCAAATTATCAAAAAATTACAGTTCAGGAATAAGTAGAATCATTGGGGCGTATGCACGAATATGTAGTTAGGTGGTCTAGAAGCATCTTATTCAGTTATTTCTGCCAGTGTTTTATTCTATGAAACAAAGTAGCCTCATGACTTTATTATTATTACTATTGCTATTATTCTTCAGCACCTGGCTTCTGTGAGGTGGGAGGGTATGACCTTTTAACCACTTGTGAGCATGTAAAGTGGAAGGGCAAGCTAAAGCACTTTGCATAACTCATAATTCAACAGGGAACTACATGACGCAAATACAATGATACACAGCTGTTGGTTTAATTAAAAGGGGAAAAAGAAAAGAGAAAGGGTAATGTTATGTTCACCTGGTTATACCAAAGAGGCAGGAGAAGAGACTAAGAGAATTCTGTCCCCAGTCCTGCGTTGGCAGAAGTTTTTTGTTTTGTTTGCTCCTGGGTAGGAGTAGGATTTAAATAAAGTTATACAGGCTGAGGATTCTCTTTTGAAGTTTCCTTGCAGTTCCGTAGGATGCCTTCCCCTCCCAGTTTACCTCTTGGACAGGAAATGTCTTTGCATGCTGGATCCCAGGAGCAGGTTCTCCAGTATGCTTAGGAGCCTTTGGTCTGTTCTTTGTCTAGTGCTGTGTGTCCCTGCGATGTGTGGGATGGCTGTGGTAAACCAAGGCCTTTCACTTAACTTGGGGTGGTTTCCAGGCCAAATACTGTATGTTGCAGGAGTTAAGCAAAACAAAAACCCCAAACCCTCAGCAAAGCTTACATAGAAATAATAATCAAGTAGGAATGCATTGTATCATAAAAGTGCTTTATGTTTGTCTTTAAGATCTAGTTGAAGCAGTATTGTCTGCATGTAATGCTTTTATTCTCTATATGTAAAGATATAAATCTAAAAGTCTGTGGTTATTTACTTTCTGTTTATTCTAGTTCTTTCATCTTGAAAGTTCTCATTTACCCCTTGGGAAATGTAGTTTTAAATACTTTGCCAAATCTTTCTGTAGTGGAAAAAAAAAATTTAATTTGTGGCTATATCATTTTGATGGTTGTTCTGCTGTAATGTATTGTCTAAATTGCTTTACTCTATATCTGATGATAAAGCCTTTTAGGTAAACACTTAACATAGATTTTTATTAATCTATATGAATTTAGTAAAAATATTTGGGAAATGCATTCAGAATATATAAAACAAATCTACATATGGAAATAGTTGGCAACCAATTGTCATAATTTTAAAGGGCTTATTATATTGCCTGTACTTATGCATCTTGGGAGAGAAGATGTCTGTGCATGTAGAGTTGGAAAGAAAGCAAATAAAAAACATTATCATAAAAAGTGGCATTTATAATTGATTATACAGTCTGTTCTGAACTCATGACTGAAATGTAGTATGAAGTAGGAGTGGGTGACACTGGCATTACAGCTTTATCACAAGCCATTGGCACTGGTACTAAGTCATTTCTGTCTTGATGGAAAAAAAACAAGCTGGAGAAGTGTGATTTAGGTAATGCTACTGGAGAGTACGTCATCTTACTGAGGGAATGGTTATCAAAGGTTTCTGAAGGCAAGGACAGCAAGCACTGTAATACATCATCCAGTTCTCTTAAATGGGCAAAACCATCTATCCAGAATTGTGCCTTGTGGTGGCTGTCAACTAGAGTGGGTCCTTTCAGTCTCTGCCTGTGACCTCAGTTTTACCGCTCTATTAAAGTAGTGGGCATTGTGAAATATCAATATTGTCCACACCAGAGATGGGCATTTTCAAGCTGAATTAGGGGTATAAGCAAAGCTTTGGGTAAGCCAGGTGAATATTTCCACCTTTTTGCCCCTCAATTACCTGTTGCTGTGTATGTACAACAGTACAGAGAGGCAAGGCTGGCAGAGCTGGGTGAGCCAGTGCAGGATTTTAGGGCCTTACAGGCTTATCAGTGTCTTAGAGGCTTCTTTGCCTGACAAAATGATCTGTGCAGCTTCCCAACCTGAGCAGGCTTTGGGACCGTGTACGGAGCTGCGCCTGAACCTGTAATTGTTGCTGGACTGAGCGGGTCTGGCATAGCTTTGCTGAGCAATCTTCGTAGTTAATCTGTAACACAGAATAATGCTGCCTGTGAAGAACTGAGTTTGTATCATTTTAATTTCCTTTGACCTTTAAATGAAATTTGAAGCTGTTTCCAGAACTGAAAATCCATTTTTTTCCCTTGCTGCCTAAATTCATTATTTCTAAATATTTCTCAACTGAAAAATCTTACACTTGATTTGACATATATGGCCATGCAAGTGGTTGTGTGTTTGAATATTCTGCATTGGTCTTTGACAGAGATTTGAGGGGGCGTTGCTTGCTCAAGTCCCAGTCATTGTAAGTCGTGTCTCAGTTATGCCTCCCTGAGAATTAAGAATGAAGTGACAAGGTGGTACTGATGTGGGTACTCCTGCATCTGGGGATTTTCTTGTGGCACATAAAGTAAAAGAGAAAGACCAGTCTTCTTAAGACTCAAGATCTGAGTTTTGGGCTGATGTAATGATGTTCTTTTTAACTAAAAAATTTACACTTGATTTCAGTTCGTTCTCATTAGTGGATTGAAGGCTGAAACAGATGATTTTTCTGCGTATGGCTTAACTGTTTTTCAGGTTTCAGTGTTGCTTTTCATTCTGTCATGAATGTGAAAATCATTCAAGTAGTGCAAATGGGTGCAGGTTCTGTTTCCCACCTGCTGGATCGAGGTATGAATCTGTCGTCTGCTTTGAGATGGTGAGATCGCTAACTTGGGGAAACAAAGTGCAGTTTCTAAACCAAAAAGTTCTGAGCTATCCAGCAGCAGAAGTGAGAGGAAACTTCAAGTTGTTTCCAAAGTGCAGAACATCACATTCAGCTGTGCCAGCAAAGACCTGTGTATAAGCTCTGTTTAAGCTTCCTAACTTCATCTCAATAGTTTTGGAAGTGCCTGCTTTAGCAACTCAGCTGTCAAAGAGGGAATGACAAGCCACTGAAGTGGTCACCTTTCCAGCTGGCATAGTGCTCCCAGAAAAGGCTATGCATATCTCCCATGAGAGACACTTGCAAAATGTTTGAAGCTTTGGCAAACTCAAATGCAAAGAACAATGCCTTAAACATAGTGCAAGGTAACTGATCTGCATAAATAACTGGAAAAGTTGTTCTGCATGTACTACTCTGGGTGGATTTTCACTAACGGGTCTCATAGGATCAATTTGAGGTGATGCATCCTCATAAGTAAAGATGACTGAATAGAATTTCACTCCAAAGCACCGAAGGTGCTATCCAAAATTGCAAGGAGAATTTGACAGAGCATGTCTTTGCTACTCCTTCCAATAACAACAGAAGTATTAACTATGCATTCACTTTACCTAAACTGTAGAATTTTCGTGTCCAGTGTGAAAACTTTTCCTCCTCTTGTGTGTGTCTGAAGGTCTACTATTTTGAAAAAAAATGACAGTGATCTCTCAACAACCGGGATGGTATGCGTTTCTTACAAAGGCTTTATTTGCTTATGGGAGCTAAATGCTGAACTATTATGTAGATTTGCATAGAGTGCAAGGTCTTTGATCTTGACAAAACACATATTTTGCAGAACATTATTATCTGGGGAGCGATTAAGACTTGCATAAACAAAGGTAGTGTTTGTACTGGCAAACTTTTCTGGCTACTTTTCATTCTCTCCCCACTCCTTGCTTCCCCCTCAGCCATCCACTGCTTATGTCATTGCTGCAGCTAGAAAGGTCTTTATTGCTCTGAAGATGCTGTCACCTGCGTAACAAAGCAGCGATCCAGTTGTATAATTTCTGAGCCTTCAGAAGTGCTAACAGATGTGCCTGTTCTTGAAAGCCAAAGAAGGTGCCGTATGAGGAGAAAGCTAAACTAGCTGTAGAAGCTGCAGAAGCTAAAGAGCCTGAATGTAGATGGTAGGATAAAAGCCTGTTCTTATTTTTTTTTATCTTTAAGCTTCTTAAAATTGAAAACTGTTTTTTTATGTTCCAGAGTGATTTGAACTATGTGGGTAGATTTGGCAGGAAGCTTGGTCTACATGATGTATACTGATACAGCTGTAGTATTGGAAATACGTAATTGGGGTGTGTGTCACTTCCACGTAACTTTCACTGATGCGTTCATGCTTAGCGTTTGCTCGAGGGCAGAGTTGTGCTGCAAATCTCACATAGGAATGGTGTGAATTCAGAAGTCACTTTGAATTATATCAACACATTTGTGAGCTTTAGGTTGCACACGAAGAAAAACTTCGTCCCCAGGAGGGCAGTAGAGCAGGTTAGCCAGAGAAGTGCAGCCTCCCCTGCCCCAGAAGGTTTCCAGGTCAGACCCAATCTAGCATTGCAGATAGCTCCCTTTTAAGCAGTAGGTTGGACTGGATGGCCTTCAGAAAGATCCCTTCCAATTGTTCTTCCAGTGAGTCAGAAAAGATGCTACCGAGACATTTTTTTCCAGGATAATCTTGAGAGAATAAGCTTTGCCTTGGAATACCTGTTTTACTGGGACACTGAAATAGTTAATGTGTGAATTCAGTCATGGATAAAATAGTGGGGCAAGAATGTTTTCATTCCATCAAGGTGAAAGATCAAATGGTTTTTCATTGGGACTGGCTGCACTGTAACCTGCAAATGACTAACCTTCAGGAGTCCTGCAATTAACTTCCACAGATTCCTGACAGGGGTTGGCAGAGTTTAGGGTAGTTACAGGGGTTCTTTTCAGTCAGAATAATGGAGAAGCATCACTGAGCACAGATAATGTGAAACATAGTGAAGGTAAGACTGACACACAGATCTTGACAGGTAATATGTTTACCAGTACAGACTTCCACAAGAAATTTACCAATTAGGAACAGTGGAAAGAAAAATTGGATGTATTGCAACATAAACCATGGGATGGTGTTTGATGTAATGTTCTCCTTTTCTTTGCATTAGTCATGTTTTAAAATATTTGGAAAATGCTGTTGGTTGTTATAATATGAGTAGGCTGAAGAGCTTTCTGTGGGCTTTCCAGCGTATCACAATATTAATTTAAGCTTGAGGTCAGAATTAATCATTTTTGTGTTTCTTCCCTTTTTTTAACTATCCCACAACAGATGTGCTACATTAAGTGTTACAGTTCTGCCTGCAAATAAATAAAAGTCCTGCCAATCATAGCTGTCAGTCGAAGTCCAAAATGTCTGCCCTACTGCTTCTAAATGAAAAAAGAAATCGCAGCAGGAGGTTGAAGAATGAGAAGTATAATGGGAAGGCTTTCTATATGACAGCATGGGAAGAAGTAGTGGTTTTGGAACATTTTTGTTGGATTTCTGTGGTGCCCATTCATATGCACTGCAGAAGTGATTTCCATATGTAAGGGAAGTGCCCTAAGATCTGGTCTGTATCCTGAGTGGGCTTTATGAAGCTGTGTTCCCCCTTACTGGGTAAGATAAAATAGGGGATACTTACATGTACGAATGCCAGCCAAAGCCATTTGATACTAAAGTTGCAGAGAACTGTGTTGTTTTGATTGCTGCGTGTTTTAAGATAAGTATTTGCTCTAATGCTGTAGTCTTAGCCCTGATAATTAAACTTGTTTTCCCAAGGAAATCTTGAAGAGAATTTCCTCAGTTCCAAAGCATATTCTTAGCAATAGCTTCCCTGCAATTGAGGTGGGAACAAAACCTAATTTGCAGCTTAATATTGGGAATGTAAATGATAGATCGATATAATGAAGTACATTGATCTCTGAATTCATAGATACACAGCTTCAATGTGCTATGCGCCAGGTACTTTTCAGAAACGTACGGAAGCGCATATGTAGTATATTGCATAATAAAGAATTGATCGCTGGTTACTGGTAAGATATGCTGATTGTAAAGAAAAAGGATACTTCTTACCTCCAGTTTCACCATACTGTTTAAACCTAGGAGCCTTTCTTTAAAGAAAGTGTTCCTTATTAGAAAATCCCAAGCTTTCACAATAGACTTTGATCCTACTGTAAAATGAAAGGAGGAGGAAAGCTTTCACACCAAAATGCTAATAATGTTCTCTTTGTTAGTGCCTTTGTATTGCATATTAAGTGAATCTTTGCCTATCAGTCCAAGTTCTGCAGCTTTATAGGCATCTGTGTTCCCATAGTACAGTCATCTTTGCACTGTGTGGTGGGCTATACTTTTTCTTTCAGCCAGGGAAGAATGCTGTTTATCCTTTGCAAAGTATCTGCTCTAAATGTGGGTGGACCGCTCTGTTAAACTAAAAGCGTGTGTTTGTTGTAAGTGCACTGTTAATACAGTGTTTCTATATTGTTAAAAGGTGCAAACCAGAAGAGGCAGTGTGACACTGGGTTTATTGAGTGAGCAGTGATTACTCTTTAAATGCCTAATGACTACAAAATTGGGTTATTACATTGTGGTTTGATAAATGGAATGCTGGTGTTGTATTCCAGTCTCTTNAATCTGAGCTAGAGGCGTAGGCTTTTGTGAGTCAAAGGTGTCTGTGTTTCATATTGTAAAACTGTGTAACAGCGTAACTGTTAAGATAAGTGAAGATAAGCCTTTTCTGAAGTATTAAAACTGAACGAAAATGGTTTGAAATTTTAGAAGCTCACCATTGTCACTGTCTCTCTTACAATTGATCCTATAGTTTGGCAGAGCCTTGTTCCTGTGCACTACAATGTATGATTTCTACACATGTTCTTATGCTTTAAAAAAAAAAACACAAAAAAAACCCCAAAAAACTTAATTTTTAAACGCCCATAGGAAAGACAGAAGTA
>VXBO01002686.1:197548-229202 GCA_013400135.1 Rhinoptilus africanus
AGGAGCCTTTCTTTAAAGAAAGTGTTCCTTATTAGAAAATCCCAAGCTTTCACAATAGACTTTGATCCTACTGTAAAATGAAAGGAGGAGGAAAGCTTTCACACCAAAATGCTAATAATGTTCTCTTTGTTAGTGCCTTTGTATTGCATATTAAGTGAATCTTTGCCTATCAGTCCAAGTTCTGCAGCTTTATAGGCATCTGTGTTCCCATAGTACAGTCATCTTTGCACTGTGTGGTGGGCTATACTTTTTCTTTCAGCCAGGGAAGAATGCTGTTTATCCTTTGCAAAGTATCTGCTCTAAATGTGGGTGGACCGCTCTGTTAAACTAAAAGCGTGTGTTTGTTGTAAGTGCACTGTTAATACAGTGTTTCTATATTGTTAAAAGGTGCAAACCAGAAGAGGCAGTGTGACACTGGGTTTATTGAGTGAGCAGTGACTACTCTTTAAATGCCTAATGACTACAAAATTGGGTTATTACATTGTGGTTTGATAAATGGAATGCTGGTGTTGTATTCCAGTCTCTTCAACCTCTCCAGGAAAAAAAGGAATTAAAATCTAATTTGCTAGGAAAGACCTGTACCTTTTAAGCAGAGGGAAGGAAAAAAAAAGCAAGTTTTTCCTAGCAAATTATGCTGCACTTGTGCATTTTTATAGTCCTTGTGAAAGCATGATGATAAGGTCAATAGTTTGGTATGCATTTTCAAATTATTTGCATGTTGCTGAATGCTAGGCCTTCCAGATTTTTATTATTTTTTAAAATCTGTTCATTTTTATTTATACTTTCTAAGTCCATTCAGTGGCTATATGTCATTGCAGTGAGCTTCTGGGCATTCTGCCAAGTCTTCAGTATTGTCAGGATGCTGGATAAAGTACAAAGAAAAATGCTTGTCTGTGTTTCTTTGTAAAATTTTACAAGAAGCATATAGCCTCAGAAGTAAGACCACCCTATTAAAGTAAGAGCAGACCTAGATGAAAACAGAACTGACTCTCTCTGACTATCTNTGTGTATTTTTAAAAGTTGTTTTTATGTCGTAACTTGACATTAATCTGATTCAAATGTGGTAAGATGTAGGAGCATACAGGGGAAGGGACTACACATTTTTTTTTTGTCACAGAATATACTATGGTCAAGCTGCTTGTTCATTTCCTAGGTTAATTTCTGTGTAAATGTGATTTCTGATACTCATGTGCAAATCTGATTTGAGGTAGAATGAGTGCCACATGCTCCCTTGTACGTTTTTTTGTTTTTTTTTTTTTTTAAGTGTGTTTTGCTATATACATTGCACTGCAAAGAGCAAAGCAATGTAGCTGCGGTATTTTTCCAATGCATTTTAGAGATGTTTATAAATGAGTCTGAATGGAGATTGTTATGCTTTGATAAGAATTGAAAGGCAATCGGTGTGCATGCTTTGGAGTGCTTGCTAGGGAAGATTACTTTCTATTGTAAGTTACAGACCTTTTACATGAGAGTTTGTGAACAACCATGCTGTGCCTGCTGAGAGAATGAATAGGATTTAAGCTTCTGACACTATAATGACATAAAAACAAAAGTGCTTTTGTTTTTCCTGTAGGAAAATAAAATATAGAAGAAAGGAATTTAAACTTGATTTGTTTGATAATCTTATGTAATTGCTTCTTTTTACTAATTTCCTCTCTCATTTTCTTCCAAGTATGTGCCGAAGCTTTCAATCCAGATGAAGAGGAAGAAGATACAGAACAAAGGGTAAGAATGAGTGAATTGCATCATGCATGGTTCTCTCTGCAGTTTGACAGGCAGATGTCTGTACGTCACCTTTTCCTTACCACTTGTGCATTTCGTTCAAGGAGGCTGTGTGGCGTGCTGACATTGACAAAGTGACATTGCTCTGAAATTTGGGGCTGCTTTGTCTCATGCACTTTTTTAGTCACTATAGCTTTAACGTAATTTTACTTCAAAGGACTTGAGAGCTGTACTTAAATCTACCATCTATAAAAGTTTGGGTATTTTCCTTTCTAATTATCTTAAAGGCTTGTTGAGGCAATTCCTAGAGCATCAATGCTGTTGTGAAGAATTAGTTAAGCTTTACCACAGCTGTTTCTTTATGGGTGCTTAAAATTCCTCACATGCTTTTTACTGCCTTTCTTGTCAAAGCGGTTCTGCCTGGGTCAGAGAAATACTTTGAAATATTTTGAGACTGTGGCCACCTGTTGTTCTATTGTTTTTGAAAGTTGGGAATTTCTAGGAATTGCAAGTCCAGATACTGTAATTGTGTTTCTTTAGAGATGCTTTTATGTGAGAAAATTCCTGTAGGCTGGCTAGTGAGGGTCAGAGTTTTCTCTCTGGACTTATATGGTATTCCATTTCCAGATTCCATCTCAAGGATGCTTACACTTCTGCAATGAAAATCTAATTTAATTTCTCTCAAAGAAGATACTTCATAAATAAGATGCTATTAAAAGAAAAAAAGACTGTGAGTGTGTCTGATCATCCAAATGTTTGTAAACTGGATACGCTTATTCCATCAAAAATCCTAGTTTTCCTAACTGCTGATTCAATATTCAATTTTCTTTTAAAAAAAGGATTTGAGATCTGCTCAACTTTAGACAATGAGTTTTTAGAAAAGCTCACTAATGCCACTGGTTTTTGAAATCTTTTTTTATTCCCAAAATATAATTAATGTGGTGAATGTGAGGTAATTAATATTTTTATACATGCTTTCATAATTAGCCCCCAACAAGCACATATTCATGTTTTTATGACACAGTGAATGTTAGTTCCTTTCACTTGATGGAATGCTTATAATTGGAAAGAAGTAACAAAAAAATTTTCTCAAACAGCAAAGCTTTTATTCAGGTAATTTTGTTGGGGGGAAAAAAATGCACTTCTTAAATAACTTCTGTTATTAGGTGGGCTGAGATACATATGTATCATAAATCTACCTGTATGCCAACAGGAAGTGTATCAGGACTAATGTAGACAGAGTTTAGAAAGAAAACTGTTGACTTTTTCCTCTATTCCAAATGCTCAAGCCTTGACTGTATGTGTGGCTGGGTTAGAAGGGAAGAGAAAGGAAAATACATCTTCTTCTTTCTTGTTTTGCTTGACTGTTATTTTGCACATGCTATTTGTCAACATAATATACTTCTTATGTCTCTTTCTTCCTGTCTTGCTTCATATGTTTATATATAAATACTGTTTATGCAAACAACAAAAAAGAACTGGATACTTTGACACTCTTAGATTGTGTTTGGCTTTTTCACTTGGAAGTGAAGGTTCAGTTTATAATCATATTTCTTTGTTGTCATGACAGTTTTGTTTTACTTTGGTTTAAAGGTAGTTCATCCAAAAACTGATGAACAGCGATGCAGACTGCAAGAAGCATGTAAAGATATACTGCTCTTCAAAAACCTAGATCAGGTAATAACATTTTAAGGAAATCTTAACTATAGTTGATGGCTTGTAGGTACAGGTAATAGCTTGATCTAACAGTCCAGACACTTGTTTGCATTGTGGTTGTTCATGAAGTATTAGTTATACGCAGGCTGCACTGGGACGTGTGTTTGGAGATCAGCAATCAATGAACAATATCAACAAACATGTCAAATTGTCAGTTACCATGATTGTCAGATCCCTCTCCCTGCAAATTAATTTTTTTTTCTGTTAAAGTGTGTTGTTGTTTTGTTATGTTTTGTTTAATTCTTTTGCTTATCTTTCAATATTTGTTCTGGGGTACCATTGCACCTAGTTTCCTTTTCCCTAGGACACAGTTCATAATTTTATGGGCAATTTAAAAAGGAAATTACTTAGACAATTGTGATATTGAACACTGCCCACATTTGCATGATTTCAGATTGCTGCACCATTTTCTTAAATGCCAATGTGTCAGTAAATTTTCTGGAAATGAACATAAAGTAATCCTTTTAAGTTGTTCCTATTCTTACTCATTTTTATTGCTGAAGTTGGTTATTAATTACTCATTGCTCATCACTGAGTTTTAATGGTGAGCATTTAGTAATCTAAATTGGTATGAATTTTTTTAATGACGATCATAGCATAGTTCAAGAACAGACCTTTGGAGATCCTCTAGTCCAGCCTCTGAGGGGCCATAGAATGAATGCATCTCCTCTCTGGTCTGGTGTCTCCGTGCAAACAGAAGTGATATCTCTACTACAGATTGGGGCAGAATGAAAGCTGTTACACCAGCGATGGTCCCTGCAGCTTCCTGGTTTGAATCACTGAGCTTTGCCTGAGGTATGAAAGGATGGATGTGGTAGCTTATGGTTTCAGAAATGCTGCTCAGCTTTCCTTGAAAACCAGGAAGTTATCCCAGTTCTTGGTTGCTGTACAAACCCCAAGAGACATTGAATTGCATTCTCAAAATAATTGTTGAAAGCTTTTGATTGCAGCAGACTTGAGGAACTGACATTCTGTCAAAAAGTTTCCTTGAAAGCTGTTCTTTTGAAGGCTGGCCTTTCACTGTTCTAGGATTCTTGTTGTTGTTATGCCTATTTACTTAAGCAAAAATGAATAACCAGTTTATATTCAAAGATAACTTTGAAAACCAAATTTGAGTGGAGAAAGTGGGCTTGGAAAAATACTGCTTCCTGGGAAAAGCTTTCTAAGCAGCTGAGGAGAGAAGCAATGGAAATGATTTCAACTGTTAAAGACTCAGCCAAAACCATGGCAATAGCACATGGCTGAAAAAGATGGCTGCAGTCCATACATTGATTATAGTATGATAAAGGGCACTTAGCAGAGAGGGGAGACCTTTCCTAACAATGGGTATAAAGGGAGTATGGAACTTGCATCCTTTCACCCTTCTTCTCAATAATTTCTTTTTAACTCACTCTGTATAACGTGACTGGTTTGGAAGGTTGGCTGTATAATACCCACTGAAAGGCAGAATGCATGGCTGCTGCTTTTGCTCAGTGTATATTGTCCTGTAATAATTGTGAGGAACACTTTCAAATTAAGGCTCAAAATAATGTTCTTTTGGTTCTTAACCTCTAAAGTGTGTAATGTAAAACTGTTAAATACAAGCAAGCAAACCCAACAACAAAATTGCATAAAACCCTTTTAGGAGTAAATATGATTCTGTGACTCCAATGTCCTGGCCAAATCCATCCCTTTTCCACTGGCTGCATTTAGGCAAACTGTGCTGAATTTAGGCTCAGTGACTCTACAGCCCTTTTAAATGTCTTCACTTGCATGAGCAGTTGCTGTAACACTTGGTAACAAACACAAGGGAGCCAGTGTCCAGTGGGTCACTCCTAGCAAGGTTCACACTGGACTTTGGACTAAAGTCAATTCAGATTGTTATAGAATTTAACTCTGAGATTTTGAGCATCCCCAATGATAGACCTGATTTATGTTTCAGTATAAAGTCCTGTATAATGTATCATGTGTAGGGTCCGCAGTGTCTTATAAATGAGTTTGTAGAATTGTAGTTACAATTGAATTTTGTACTGGGTGAGAGCAATGGCTTTTATCTTTATCATCAATTCCCCTGCGTATGCTGAGTGCCCATATTTAAACCAAGAGGGTTTTTTTACAGTTCAGAAATCTGATGGAGCTTGTCCTTTTATTGACCTAATAGCTTGGTGTTTTACTTACTTAAAATGATAAGTATGTGATAAGCCTGTTTATCCTCCAAATAAAGAATTGTTGAGTTACAGTATTTTTAAAAAGCTTTTAAATCTTTTTTAAATACTTGTTTTCTGACAACTGTTACTTAAATGCATGCTGTGAAATATGTAGCTAAAATAAATAGCTTTCCTACAGGATTGTTTGTTTAGTTTAAATATCAGGAGAGTTTTTAAAGACAAGAAAATAGTATTCTAGTGAAAAGATGTGCAATATTTTCAATATAGTGGTGCCTACAGATGCTGCAATGATTACTTCAAACTTAAGGAGTGCAGTAAATATTTCAAGTGTGTCTAGCAGCATAAAGAGCAGTTTGCCTGTTCATGCAGTATATTTTTAGAAACTCAGCTGTGATCTACATCTTCCAACTTTGAACATCTGTCATTGAAAATACAATGAAATTCTGTTATTAATGGACTTCAGAATAACAAAGATGGTAAAGCAGCTCAGCACTGAGGCAGGGCATTTATATGGCACCATCTCTCTTGGCTTTCACAGTTTCCTTGGCTGTGTTGCCTACAAAAAAAGTTTAGTCACAGCTCATCGGAGAAACCCAGCTTGAGTCTGCTGTGCAGACCAGCGTTATCCCATTTTTCCATATGTGCTTCCCATCCTTACCTAGCTGATCTCACCTTGTGCTGGAATTGCAGGTTCTCTAAGACCCAGCCTATCCAGGGAAATAACTGTTTGTATAGAGTTTTCTTCAGTACAGTCCTGATCGTGACTGGGCCTCTTAGATATTGACAGTACAATTAAGTTACTAATAAATCGTGGTGCAGTTTCTAGGCACACGTACTGTTGACATAAATCAATAGATATCCATTGCAGCGAAGCTGTGTCAGATTATATTAAGTGAGAGCTTGCTGTACAGATGCACTTTGGCACTGAAATGGTATGCATAAGTTAAGGTATTTGGACATAAATTTCTGTAATGGAAGTATCTATGTCTGCATTATTGAACTTAAATTAATAAGCTGCAAACAAGTGAGATACTAGTGGAAATCAACATTCATACCCGCATTACCTGTATTTGTGTACACCAAAAATAATGCAATGCGTGTTGCACTTCACTTTCCAGATTAAGTCAAATGAACTCGCCCTTGTCCAGCAATAATGATAAAGTGTATCTTCTGAGAGTTTTTTTATTTTTTGATTTTTGTTCTTTTTATAGGAGCAGCTGTCTCAGGTCCTTGATGCCATGTTTGAGAGGAAGGTGAAACCTCAGGAACACGTGATTGACCAAGGTGATGATGGAGACAACTTCTATGTTGTTGAGCGGTAAGCAGCTGTGCCTTTGAAATGTAGAGTATATTTTTTCAATGTGATAATTTTGTAGATCATATATATGTGCAATAGGCATATAATAGATATGTGTACGCACCTTTTGAGTATCTTTTACCCTTTTGGAAGAAATTCTGGCTAATGTTACTTTTAATAACTTTATTTGATGAAGAATTAAGGGCACAGATTTATTTTCTTCTTGTAAAACTATAATGTTAAGCAGAATGTTACTGATGAATTATGAATGTCTGTTGGAACACGATCTTCGCAAACTACTTTTTTTACGCACTGTTATCTTCCTTATCACTGAAATAATGGCACCATTAATATTGTATTAAATGCTTTCAAAGCAATTCTTCAAGAAAACGTGTTTTCTTTTGAATTGTCATGCTGTGCTTAGGGAATTTGCAAAGGAATTATAGGTTAGAAACTGTTCATTTTAAATGATCCTTGTTCATTATGCGAACATTGCACTTTCTGATTAGTGGAATTACAGGACATAAGGCTACCTCGAATATATTCTCACCACATCCCCATTCCTCTGTCCTCTCCCATACCATGCCATTAGCCTAAACCAGTGCTCCGTTTCTACGCTCAGTTACCTCCCTCAGCTGCTCTGCCTCAGAGCAATCCTGTGTCTTTGGCTAGGTGAGACAAGTTCTTTCCACATCAGGCCAGGCTGGACAAGGCTCTGAGCAACCTGGTCTTGTTAAAGATGTCCCTTCTCGTTGCAGGGGGGCTGGCTTAGATGGTCTTTAAAGGTCCCTTCCAACCCAAACCATTCTGTGATTCTATTAAAGATGAGATGTATGCAGAGCAATGATTCCTAATCTTGGGGAAACCTAAATTCAGTTTGGGAGTCTCTTAAAAATTTTAGATACCATCAGCTTATTTTAATTTGTTTCTGTGTATGGCTCTTAACCTGTTAGTTACCAAAAAGCTTTTCCTGCTGTGAGTTTTAACCTAAAATAAGGAAGTGAAAGAGAACCTTATCTTTGATATGCAGATGAATGTTCTGTGGTCTCTGTTCTACAGATACAGTGCTATTCCACAACGTTGGGTTCTTTTCTATCAAGAGAGAGTCAGGTTGGAAGATTTCATGTTTTTAAATTCGTTTCGTTTTGCTCTTAAGGTATAACACACCAGTGACATAAATATGTTACCAAAAGTATGTGGCAGAAAGGCTATACAGTTATTAAATATTAATACAGTTATTAAACTCAGTGTTGTCTAGCAATAGAGCATACCAGCCTGTGCTGTAAACACCAACTCGGCTGCAACTCCTCTGTCAGCTGTTCAGTTATTAAAAATAATTCTAGAGTTATGAATTTTCTGTTCCACTCTCCCCTTTTCCAGTCCTCCTCCACCTCCCACCCCCTCATTTTTTTCATACATAACAGTAGCAGGATAGTGGTGTTTATGGAAAGCTACAATATTTCCATTTGCCTATAACTGCAAGTTCAGAGGACTCTGTCTCTTTCAAGGCACCAGTAAGAATGTCTTGTTACTCTAAGATAATCATTAATGCCTAAATATCCCTGAGGATTCGTTTCTTCCTGTCAGAATGAACAGTGACTGTCTGTTGCAGAGCTAACTCTTTAGCTTCTTGTCTGCATAGAAAAACAGGCTTTCTGGCATAGGCCTTTTCTCTTTTTTTCCTCCAAAGTCTTCTGTTTGTAATACTTTCTCACCAGATCACTTTTGTCTGAGCATCTTTTACCGTGCACAGAGGGACAACAGGCAGGACAGATGCAACTTGAGGATGCAGCAGCTATTTAGTGCTTACTGCGTGGAAGGGAGAGCTAGGATGAATGTGTTGTGTGGTTAAACACCAGTGTGCTCATTGCTGCTGAGGAGGCACCTGATGAGTCTGTGCTGATTGAGCAGTCATCAGTCAGGAGGGGCGGCACTGACCTCTGCCTCTTGGAACAGGCCGATCCGCAATCTTGCTGAGTTGCTGTCTTGTGCTTTTCTGCTCTTTTTCCTTGGGGTTTTATATTTTTTCACGTCAGTATTTTTCTTTTTAGCCCTTGAGCTCCTAACGATTACCATCTCAACAATTACACTTCGGTCTGTGTTTTTATTCTTCTTATCTTGCAGGGCTTTAGCTCACAGACTGTCTCGCAGCTCAGCAACAGTTTTCTCAATAAATCTGAGCCAAGGTCACCCAGTGGTGCCTCACCAATTTAGTCCTTGGGCCACAGGCAGCTGAATGCTTGGCTAAAGGTTATGGGGCTACAGCTATTTGGAAATAAATGGCACTAGTAAGTGACTTTCAGGCTGAGAGATGGGAAAAAGTTGTTGTATTTTGCTTAAGGTGCTCACAGATGGCTCTTCAGATCAAAAAGACCTCTGAAGGTTGTTGCTTCTGGTGCCTCTCAGAGAATCGTTAAATGGATATGGGACATGAGAAGAATTAGTGAAACTTTCCATCAACACTAATCCTTATTCAGTTTACTGTTAGCATGCTGTTGGTTTCTTTCTCTATCTCCTAGATGTGAGTAAGCAGTAGAGTGTGAAAGTGTCTAGTAAGGATGTTATGTAGTCCTCATGTGCCTATATTTTTAGATTATTTTTTAAAGCCCCAAGCATAAGACAGTCCTGAGGGTGCTACAGACACTTGTTCGACTTTCAAAGGGCTACCTTTCTGTGCAGAGCCTGTTTCTTCATATGCAGTTGCTGTGGTGCAGTTTGATCCAGATTTGTGTCTTGAGCTTTGACTCGCTGAACTTGTACCTGCGACTAGTCTTTTGATTCTTAGTTATTCTAGTTTACTGCTCCCTTGACTTCATTATAATGTAGGAAGTAGGCCTCCACACCCTGTTCTCCAAGAGTCATTTTCAGTTGAAACAGGTTACAGCTCCCTGTGAACAAAGTGCAAGGAGGCTTCTGGTACTTGAACGCTTTCCTCTTGATCAGTTCAGAGATCCTAGCTAGATGTCAGCAGTTTTAGAGAGCTTTCCTGTTCCAAAAAGTGAGCTGTAACAACAACAACAACAAAAAACCCAAACCCAAACAAACAAAAACAAGTTAAAAATTTTTTTAGGTTGACCACTTTAATTTGAAGCCAGTGTGACTGCAGTAAAACCTTTAATGTTTTGCAAAACTGCTGGAAGTTACTCATGCTTCCTAAGCTTGTGCATCCTACAGTGTTGCCTCAGGACACAGAGCTTAGTGAGAGTCAGACAGACTCTCTTCAAGATGGAACATTGCGCTGTAACCCGTGTTCTTCAGTAGCCACACCTTCATGAAAATGGTGATAAAATTGCTTGGTTCAACTGTCAGTGTGCTCGGATTTGCAGCATGGTGTGAAGTTGAACTGAATGACTAAAGCTTTGGTCATAAGGGATCTATTAGACAAATACCAGGTGAGAAATTGTTGCCTCTGGAGATTGTGTGCTATAGTGTAAAGATATGTTGTGTATAACATTCCTGAACTAGCTTTAAATCCTCCAGCTTGAGGATCAGTATGTGCTGCCCATATGAAGACTGGTCAGTTAGCTGGACAGTTTGAGTCTAGCAGGGGCATATGCAGATACAAGCTACCGTTGCATCTTGGGGTTATGATACAGACATGCTCTTAAGCTGGAGTTGAGGCAGAACCATAGGAGCAGGTGAGCAGTTGGATTGAGTTTACCCCAACGGTACTGCAGCAATGCTGTCGCTGAGGAAAATGGGTAACAGAGGCTATAGATGGATCCCAGTCACTCGAAAGAGGCCTCACTGGATAACACGCATGCTGTGAAAAGACAAATACTGTTAAAGATGATGAAACTACCTGACACTCTGGCCAGAATACTTACAATAACAACATCAAAATACTACGCAGAGGAAACCACGTAGATTCTGCCCAGATCTATCAGGAGTTAAATGCTTTATTAAGAGAGAATTACTGTGAAAATAGTGTAAACAGAAGCAGCTTAGTAATAGACAATTGGAAAGCTCAATAAAGCATGTTTCATCTCACCCAGCAATAAGAGGACTATTTGTATAACACCAAAAAGCTGTTTTTATTATCTGTACCGGAATGTTGTCTAATAAAAAGCATCTATTCCATTGTTTTCTAGGGGTTTGTACGATATTGTTGTAGCAAAAGACAACCAGTCACGCTGTGTGGGCCGCTATGATAATCACGGCAGTTTTGGGGAACTGGCATTGATGTACAACACTCCTAGAGCTGCCACCATTGTTGCCACAACAGAAGGAGCCCTTTGGGGACTGGTAAGTAAAGGAAGTTGCTCTCATCTTCACAACATTTTAAACACTAACTCATCATGTCCAGTGCTTCTCTTGGTACGACTCCTTGTTCCAATACCTGTTTTATCATGATCTGCTATCTTACCTTCTGCCATAAGAGATCCATTGTGCAAATCTTTTTGGCTGCCTTTCTAGAACAACTTGTCTGTAAAAACTGTATCACTCTTTTTTATCTGTCCCTTTATTATTTTGCATTTGCTGTAATTGTGGCTTTTGTTAAGGGAAAAAAACCCCTGGCTTTGTTTTCATCCTGCAGAGGACAGTGGAGGCATTAATGCACATACTTTATGGGAGGGGAAAAGAGTATCTAAATGACGTTCTCTCTTTTCAACTCACCTTCCTACCATTTTGTCTGCTTTAAGGGGAATGGAAAGGTGTTAGATATCTTCTTGAGGATGTCGGTAATTTGAAGAGTTAGGAATACTGCCCAAAGCTTTGTTATCCTTCAAAATAAATTGTCATGACGTTTCTGGGCCCTTTGTGTTACCCTGGAAGAGGTTCTCAGGTCAGCATGACCTATGAGACACCAAGCTAAATGATGGTGGTGTATTGTTTGTAGCTCAGCAGTGTTGAATGTGAAGCTGTAGACATTAGTTTCCTTTTTTAGTTCTTTTCTCTGTACTATTTGGACAGGGTTATTTTCACAGTGCTCTCTTACTCATCTGTGAGGGCTCACATAATAAGTGGATTGTGCGATCAACGAAGCCTTTGAAGCCAGAAGTGTTGTATGCTTTCTGTGTGCGCTGGGCTCCTCGGCAACTATCGCTGGGGGGTTGACCATGTGTTATGACCTTGATTATAGGACTGATAAGCTGCTACACCGCTTGCTTATGCAATCACAGCGCTTGCTGAGAGATCTGACTTCCCTTTCCTTTGTGAGCTGAAAGAAAAGATTTTTGGTAAATCAACCAGGGAGTAATGTCAGAATCTAATTTCTTGAACAAGACAGAACAAAGCAGCTACCTACAAACTGAGCTCATTCATAAAAGGAAGAAAATGAGAGGATGATTCTTTGTTTCAGTTTGCCTTTGAAAAGAACTGCACAAATTGGGTTAATTTTGGGTTTGTTTTTTCTGTGATTACATTCATTTAATTAGCAAGGTGTAGTTGAAGGGGAACCTCTTGATAGTTGCCTGTCCTCTGGATATTTTATTAACTAAGGCTGCATTTTCCTGCCTAAAACTTCAGTTATTTCTTCCAGTTTTTCTGTTGTTTCCATGTTATATTGTACTATTTTGTGCCTGATGTAATTTAAATATATTTTTATTAGTCTCAGAAGTCATTGCTAAAGCTCATGGGTTATCTGCCGTTTAGGAAATGTGGATTACTCCTGCTGCACTGCAGACTTAGTCCACCAAAAGCCTGGAAGGCTCAGGCACAAAGCAGTTATCAAATGTGGGTCTCTTGTGGAGCAGAGAAACATCCTCAGCCTTTGCTACTGAATGTGTCTGGGGAAAACCTCATGATCACATGCACTTCCTTCACTGCGCTGCCTTTTTTGTTCAAATACTGCTGCTTCTCTTCCCTCACTGATACTCTCAAACAAATTAATTCTGAATTTTTTATGCTTTTGTAATTCCCTTGAAGAGAATTCTACCACTGAAGAATTTCTTTAAAAAAAATAAAGATAACCCTCATGCTTTATCATCTCTTGTTCTTCTTTGAATGACAGTAATGCCATTCTTCCCTTCATCTTTCACCTCCTTCAACTTCTGTATTCCACTAGTGTCACCTGTATCAGTTATTGTTTCAAGTAACAAGTATTTACAGCCTGCATCCCATAGAACTGTTACTTGAAAATACTTCTTCACCTCAAAATGTCACTGATAAGTTATCAGTTGATGTTTTCAGAAAATGAGATCCAGAGGAATGGCTTTCAGGACTTCAGATGTTTCTAATTGCAGTGTATGTGAACTTAAAAGATTTTTTTTTTTTTTTGGAACCATTTTCCTAACCAAATTACTGCTCCTTTCCTCTGACTTTTTGGTTTCGATTCTTACCCTTGTGGCTTCATGCTGTGTAAGGTGAACTCTGCAGCTGTCACTCTGTTCATAATTTAGTGCTGATCTTAACGGGGGCAAGAGGCTATTATTTCAATGCAAACACTAACAAAAATACCTGGTGGACAAGTGCCCTTCCCCTTAGCCTGGGCGTGCTGTTTAGTTTCAGCTCTCTTGTGGCCTTTCTCATCGGTGTTTGCAGTAGTTGAGCCCTGCCTGTTTTTTTGTGTGTGAAAATAAAGAGCATTTTGTTAAGATCTCTGACAATAAACTCACAAATATGTCTGCCGCTGCAGGTGCTGAGGCAGGAGCTGTGGTTAACCAGGCGAGCTTGCCTTCGCTCGGGCACCTAGTGCCGCCCAGTGGCCACACAGCCTGCACATCGCTAGCTGCTGCCTGGGGAGAATGCCTGGGATGGCAGGGGTGGGTGGGAATCTTGCCCAACATTTGGGCTGCAAAAGCAAACCAAACAATTTTTCCATCAGGAGGGTGCTCGTGTTACATGTGGACAGCTGGCAATTAGGAAGTAGTTGTTGCAAAAAGCTGCCTCTCGGATCCTAGAAGGTGGTGGAGTGAATCAAGCCTGTTGCTGTTTGATACTGCGTTCCTGATTTATTTGAGACCAGTATAAATCTCCAACTTACTTTTGAAATCTGTGACTCAAGTAGAGAAGAATCCTATTTGGACTTAATCCTGCAGTTGCCTTAACAAAAAGTGTTGTAAATTCCAATTTCCAATGGCTTCAACAAGAAGAGTGTAACTCTTCATTGCATGAGGAAGCATGAATATATAGTAACAAACTGCCAAACAAACCCCAAAACCTCAACTCTAAAAACCAGTACAAGATAGACTCAAAATGGAATTCTTAAATGCTTATCTGAGAAGGACTAGGTCTTACAGCTCCCCGTTTTTCAATTTGCTATTGCAACAAGTACTCTCATGATCAGCATGTGATGGATATGGTGGCATTCTAACAGCTGGCTTCTCAAACCTAGTGTTTATTGCAAATACTAGTTCATGTTTGTCAGTTCTTTAAACAGGGAGCATTTCAGTCAAAAGGAATTATGTATTTCTCTGTGCTGTCTCTTGCAGGATCGAGTGACGTTCAGAAGAATTATATTGAAAAATAATGCAAAGAAGAGGAAGACGTATGAATTATTTATTGAGTCTGTGCCCCTTCTTAAATCGTTGGAGGTAATGCCTCTCAAACATCTACATCAAATTCTTGCATTAGCATTAGCTCCACAGTCAGTGTTTCTGCTATATCAAAAATCTGTGTCAGTTTTGCTTGGAACAAAATTTTGAGAGCTGCTTTGGTATCACGTTTACCGTACAACCTAATTTGCATTGTTGTACACTGTTTTTTTCATATCCTTTGTTCACAGTAAGCGATTTGCTGATTTTTATCTCAGTCTGTGTAAAGATTAAAAAAAAAAAAAATTACTAAACACCACAAACCAGAAAACATCTATAAATATGTCAGAGAACAGGTATTAAAATGAAAATTGGAGCTCAGGGCTGTGGTTCCCTTTGAGGGTGTGATATTGAAGTAATGATACAATCACTGATTTTAAATTTTAGACAAAGATGTGGAGCACAGTAGGTCTTGCCTCAGCCTATATTCAGGAGACAGTCTAAGAATAAGTTAACAGGAAGCTCTGCTAGCTGGGAACAAAATGACCAGGCAGAGCAGGCAGATGTCATGTTGATGGTGCAGGGACATTTTTTGGACATATGTTGGTAGCTATGGAGTGTGTAATTGCACAACACCTTCTCCCTCAGTGCCTGGCTTAAACTAGTTCCATCAATGTGACTTTTTTAAGCATAAAAATGACTCATATTTAAAAATATAGAAAAATAACTTGTTAGCACTGGATGGCTTTTTGTGTGACACGCTGCAGTTCAGTCATGTGTGGATCAGAATTAAGTTTCTCAAACATGGGCTAGATTGAGGTGCACTCGTGGAATGAATGGTTTACAACTGAATCATCTGTAAAGATACTCATTTCAACCGTAGGATTTTCTTCCTTCCTTAATATGTTTTATATACTGCTCTGAAGCAATAAAATTGTTTTGTGGTGTTCTAAATGGGCAGCGGGTAACACTGGAGATAAATTTAAGTGTTCTTTCTCCCTTCCTGTTTCTGAAGACTCAGGCATGCGTCATTGCATGTCAGGTTAGTGCCTCTTGCCCTTGCTGCTGGGCATCCTGTTGCAGTGCCTACTTACAACTTAGAGCTAGTACCCTTTTCGTAGCCCCGTTCCTCTCTCCGCTCTAGGAATGAGTTCTGGGACACACAAAAAATTCCACATATTCCGAGTATATGGTGTTTAAAATATTTTCAAAATGTGTTGCTGGTGTTTCTCGTTGAAGTTTGTTGTTCTGAAGTCTATGGCGTCTTTCTGAATGTTTTCTTCAAATTTCAACTGAATCCTAGAGGAAGTGATTTTGTGGTGTTTTTTTGTGGTTGGTTTTTTTTTTTTCCCCCTCTCTTTGCTCTAAACCAGCCAAATCAGTTATTTGTTAACTTTGGGGGTAAGAAAAGCGCATGGATGGGTTGCCAGACAATCTTCTTTCCCTATTGATTACGGTAGTCTTGAAAGCTGTGGTGCAGTTTGACAATGTCATTGTAGGGGCTCTGTTTTCAGTACCCAGATGCTGTGTGCTTGTGTCTAGTGAATGCTTCTTCATTTCAGGGCTACGAAGTTTACAGGAGCTGTACTATTATGTTTAATAATTTTCCTCTGTTCCAGGCATCAGAGCGAATGAAGATAGTGGATGTTATAGGGGAGAAAGTGTATCAAGATGGGGAACGTATAATTTCTCAGGTATTTGAAGTTTAAATCCCTCTCATCATTTGCCTTTCTCTACTTCTTTTTTCCTGTTTGGAATTGACTTACAGAATCCTACTACTTGGACCAGCTTGGCATCACTTATTCTTTTAATGCTTTCAATTTATTTAACCACTTTTTGAATGTTTGGGGAACAGACAGTATGTTTTTTGCTAAAAATTTTATTCTATTACTTTAGCTTCTGGGTTTTTCTTCTCTCATCTGTTTATTTTTTTATAAATGGTCTTTGCAAGGTTTCAAGAGAAGTGTGCCTTAAGAAGCTGAAAATAAATGTCTGTCTGTTTAATTTTCCATGACAGCCCCCAGCTACACTTCTCACAGGCATCTATGACCAGATTAAACAAGGAGTCACAAGTGTGTCGTAAAGGCATCTCTGATTCCTAGGTCTGACTAAACAACAAAAAACAAACATGAAACTCGCTGAAGTCATTGGGAATATTATACTAATTGGACCCAACTCAGTTAACTATTCTAAGAAACTATCAGGGTTAATTAAAACCATTGCTTTTCTTCATACTCTTAAAAAGAGTATTTCAGCGGTGGAGTAGTGTGGCTTCAATCCCTTTGGTTCTTGGTATATGTTTTATCTGCTGTAATAGATCAAGGACGGAGTTGGGGGACCATGAAACTGGACAAACTCAAGCTAAAGCGGTGGGATTCTTTTGTCTGTGACACACATAACTCTTTGGAACACTGTTACTGATGAATCACAGGAATTTTGCATCAAGTTTACCTCGCAGTTGCTCTGTTTGTTGCAAAAATGCTCTGGTTCAAGTTAATGCAAGAAAGTCCTGGGGTTACTTGAAATTGCAGGCTTTTGATCATAACATCATCTTATTTTATAAACAGAATATGACTCCTTAATAACATCTTGAATAATTAATCTTAACTACCTTGAATGCCAGATAATTCTGAATGCAGGAAACCTGAGTTTGCTGATAACCAAATACTGCCAAATTACTTCTCTCCAAAAATACCCTCAATTTTGTAAGTTGAAGATCTTGTTGGTTAAGACCCTGAGAAAACCGAACTGTCAGCAAAATCAAAGCTTATAGATCAGTCTCAAAACTGGGAACCCATGCAATCAGTGATCCAATTATGCAGTTGGTTTTAATCTTTTGTAATAACTGAATTAAGGACAAGGATATAATTACCCTTAAAAGGAGGATTAATAGTCTGGATAGGTCTGGGTGATGGTAATACACTACTAAAGACGATGAAATTTTATGCTTGGAAAAGATGTGATAGCTTTTCCATTACAGCAGTTGCATCAATACCATGAACCCCTTTTCTCTCGTGGATAATTTTACGTTTTAATTACTTTTCTGGAGTTTGACCCTTCAGTTAAGGGCAGTATGCTTTAAAGCACTTGAAAATTGTTAAAGCCTGTCGGTGTTACGAGGATGTCTCCCACTCAGTTTGTTTTCATTCTTTTAAAGAAATAAGTACTCTTTCAGTACTTACTCTCAGAAGTGTACTGAGAATATTGGTTCATGTTGTGACAGATGGCAACAGTGAATGAAAAGCTTTGTGCTGTATGGTTTACGACCATCCCCAGGAAGCTTAGGTGGGGGCTTAATTTCTTCTGTAACGCAGTGTTTAAATCTTGCATCATCTTCTCCCAGCCCACGTTTCATACTGAAGTCGTAATCATCTCTCTCCATCCTTCCCATCACATCCATAGTCTCCTTGCCCACTTAATGTCATCTGACATCTTGCCCATCTGACTTAATGTCAGATTTATCTCTCCCCTCACATTGTTTCACAGTTGGCTTTTTGGGGTTTTTTTTGCTGAGCCGCTCCCATTCCCTTATCAGTTCATTATCCAGCCTCTGTCTCTGTGAAGCCTTTACTCCCTTTGCTTCTGATTGATAGCAGGAGGCATGTGCCGGCTCTTCACTCTGACTTCCAGTCCTATACCAAGCGTTGGTATAGAGAGGGAAAGTTCTCTCTGTCACAGATGAAACTTTCAAAATATTAAGTCCTGGTGAAGCTCTCCAGAGCAGATGTAAAATACAATCTGTTGAAGACCTCCTGCGGTTAAGACAGATGTGATAAAGGTTCTAGAAACTCTTACAGAATGCTTGAGGTTGGAAGGGACCTCTGGAGGTCATTTTGTCCAACGCTCCTCCTCAAGCAGGGCCACTTACAGCCTGGTGTCGAGGACCGTGTCCAGGCAGCTTTTGAATATCCCAAAGGATGGAGACTTCAGAACCTCTCCGGGTAACCTGTGCCAGTGCTTGGCCACCCTCACAGGGACTTTTTCATAGAAACAGCTGAATTTGACTAAACCAATTTTTTTTATTTCATCCTCAGTTACTCAACAACCCCATGTGATATCTTTCTAGAACTTGATATAAAATGGCTATTAATTTTTATTTTCTCCCACTTGCCCTATGTGACTTATTTTCCTTTAATTGCGTGATAGTATTGAGTGCTTCATTATTCCTTACCATTCTCATAACCTTTATACAGCTGTTGCATCATTCCTCGTGTAGATGGCTTGCATTGTGGACTTGGTTTTCTATAAACTATCCTCCTCTTACTTTCTATGTTCATCCTCCTGAAATACAGCTATTCTGGGTTCTGCTGATCTCCCACTATTTTACCTGGGATTGGTTGAGCTCACACTTAGTTTAATGGATCCTTCTTCCTACTAACATCTAGGAATGCAGTCACTAAATTGGTGTCTTATTAAAGCTTGCTTCTGGAAATTTTGGGCCCCACTCAGTTTCACGAACTATTGGATACTTCCATCAGGATCAGAAGATTTGCACTGAAGTAGATTTGCTATATATTGTCCATGTCCTTTGCTTTTTCCTTTCCACCTGCCCTCTCACTGAATGATGCGTACTAATAGTTCCTTCTCTCATGGGTTCCTCTGGTATCTTACCTTACCAGTCACCTTTTAATGTTAAGAATTTGAGTATATGTCAATTCCAGCAGTTTTCTGTACAAAGCCTAGTTCAGAGTGAATGCTTTAATACCATTTATACACTAAACTAACAAATAATTTGTTTTACCTTTTCCTCTTCACAGGGCGATAAAGCAGATTGTTTTTACATTGTAGAATCTGGTGAAGTAAAAATTCTGATTAAAAGCAAGGTGAGTTCAAATTGGGTGATGAGGCCTGTAGGTCAAACTCTGATTCAGTCGATTAATACAAATGGTGGGAAAAAGCCTACCCTGACTTATTTTAATATATTATTTTATGATATTTATCATCATCGTTCATGTGATGTAGGTTTTAAATCCCCATATCTGTTCTGAAGGGGCCAGAAGTCACTTAACTAAAGCTGGAAAGTCTTTTGCTTGTATCTGCTGCAGACTGCAAACTAACATGATATACTCTGCCTGGCCTTAAGAGTGGAGATGAAACTTTTCTTCTAGGATTATAGAAAACTGCAACTTACAAAACCTGGGGTCAGTTATCTCTAGTGACATACTAGACATTGGCATTTGAATGTATCGCTGTGCAGTCTGAAGCAGCCTGAGGGAACAACGTGTTGTGCATGATAAAACCTGTTAGGCTAATGTCATAGCAGTTCCCAAAGCTGTAATGGTAAATACCCTCCAGTATCAAAACTTGTGGACTGGCATACACTTTTCTTATCAGACTTCTAACTGAACATGCTGTTAAGGTGTTCTACCATTACAGAGTGTGACTTGGGACGTGCTAGTTTAAAAGCCCTAAACGAATGATCTGTTGCATATCTGTAGGATATCTGGGATTAACTGCATCCTGGTACAATGACAGAACTGTATGCAAATAATTACAATGTAATGTTTAACAGACTATGACGAGTAAAGAAGCTAATCAAGAAGTGGAGATTGCCCGGTGTCACAAAGGGCAGTATTTTGGAGAGCTTGCACTCGTTACCAACAAACCCAGAGCAGCCTCTGCATATGCTGTTGGGGAGGTCAAATGTTTAGGTAAGCAGATGTTCTGTGTTTCTTGCTACCCTTTTCTGGTCTTTTGTTTTTTTGTGGACCTTGCCTGAGTGAGCAGCTATTCAAAACCTAGCAGCGTTTTGGTAACTGGTGGTCAGACACGAGAAGCTTGGAGCATGGTCTAGAGCAGACCTCCACATAAGTCTGAGAAGCACCACTGCTTCCTTTCAGCAGATTCTGGTTTTTCTGCTTGTGTGGCCTGTACTCTTTGAAGGGGTAAGTAGCATCAGCTTCTTGTCTACAGCCTGTTTGTCACATGCAGCGTTCAGGTGATCTTTTAATGTCAGCGTGGTGTGTATTTGGCTTCTGCATTTATCCTTGGGTCAGGCGTGTATTTCATTAATTTTGTTTCTCCAAATCACAGTACTGAGAGAAATCAGAAATACGATTTCTATTTCTCTGGCTCCTATTGAAGTCTCAAACCCATATGGGTTGGACTGGAGGTCTGTGTTCTGAGTTCAAAAAATAGATTGGTGTGTGGTGTCCTTTTTGACAAACAATCTTGTTTTCACTTCGGTTCCTTTGCAGTCATGGATGTGCAAGCATTTGAGAGGTTGCTTGGACCCTGCATGGACATTATGAAGAGGAATATAACACACTATGAGGAGCAGCTGGTGGCATTGTTTGGCTCTAGCATGGACCTGTTGGATCCAGGGAATTAGGCACAGGGTACCTCAATGCCTTCTTAGATCAAGACACAGAAAAGCCTCCTATCAGCAACACAACTCACAAGGAAAACGGACACTACGGAACAGTTACAGCTGCTGTCTTCTTGGGCATTTTAGAAACCATAAACAGGTCTCAGCACAGATGGATTGCTCGCTCCCTGCCTCCACTTTGCTGCTGACACTTCATTATTAGACCTAGATTAAAGATGATTCTAACCCTGTGTTCACTTACTTGGTTCAGAATGGCATCTGTCCAACAGTTCAAGTGCCTGATATGAAACCCAAAGCGTGCAAGATATAGAAGCCTCCTTTCTTCTCGTGTTACTGTTGGGATAAATTTTCAGATCAGATTCTGTAGTGAGAGGTTGCCTGTTCGGCAGAGGCAACTTGTGGAATATGAGCCTTTTGCGGGCTTACTACCTTCATCTGATGCTTTCCTTACAAAATGACAGATTTGGTTTTAATTGTAGCATCTGGGTTTGAAGTTAAAATATCAATGGAGCCAATTAATAAGGTGGCACTGAAGTTTTCTTCCACCTGCTGAAAAGTGCAGGTACTATAGGTCTTTAAACCAAGTAAACCGAGCTGGGGACATGGGAGAGTCTGCCTAGCAACAAAATGCAGAAAACCAAGCATTACTATATTTTAAGTGTTTCCTGAGCAGCAAAGAAATTTGTTTTACTCTGTGCTGCCCAAAAAAGTGCAGTGGTTCAGATCAAATGGCCTGAAGGTGTCATTATTGTAATCTCCCCAGTTTTGATCCTTGTTCTTGACACTGAGTACGTTTTACTGGGGGGAGATCACAATATGTGACCTTCTCTTGCTTACACAGATCCTTTATACTGCTAGATTTCCTAGGGCGCTGTTGTTGACTGGGTCAGTTTTAAAGCTTTTTAAGGAGGTGAATGTTTTGTAATTTAAATGAAGACTACTTCTGTACTTGTTTACAGGAGCTCCCCCTAGTCCTAACATTTCACAGTATTCTAACTTCATTAGACACTTGGATGCTTCCAAATACCATGTTGATTTGCTAAACTTTTCAAAAGTTGGCAACATTTGACTTAGTCAGCAAAGACATTTGCTTTACAACGCAGTTGGTGTGTTTGAGGAGTCTTTTTGGTTTAGGTGATAACTAAGCTAATGATGTTTATCTAAAATACCTGTTAAATTTACAGCATTTATTAGGTAGATTCTATTTCTATAGCTTTAATGACCTTAATTGGCATACTGCTGAGATTTTATCAAGAGTATTATCTAAATAAGAATCAGACCATAAGAAGGACATTTTTATGGTGTACAAACAGAATATTTATATTAAGACATTGAGTTTGTAGGTAATAAATCTAGTGACCCTTTGAATTTGCATTCTTCTGCAGCTGATGCAAAACTTACTGGCGTTTTATGGGGTTATAAAATTTTAATGGTGGATGCTAGCATAACAGAACCTGCTCTTTTTATTAATGGCCACATGAGCAAGATTAGGAGGATGCTAATGCTGAATTCCTGCTTCTAGTTATCACAGTGGACGTTTCTCTAAGGCACGAGATGCTTAGCTGCAACTCTTAGTTGATTCCTGGACAATTTTTTTTTTCCCCTAAATGAATGAGCTCCTCCCAGTTCCTGCAATATGAGTAAGATGGAAACTTGATAAGTTTGAATGGCTGTTGTCCAGTTACTGTAATTGGAGTCATATTTTTATATAATGCAAATGATTTGTAATGGACACCACTGAACTAGGTGTTTCCATATTATTAAAGTCCTGATTGTGATGTCTAGTTGCTGTTCTAACGGCATGTGTTTTAGAACAGTGAATTTCCCTCGCGTTATTGGGCTGGTTTTTTTGTTGTAAATTACAGCCAAAGAAGCAGCAGGTACTTCATTCATGCTTCCAAGGTTTAACACCAAAGACAAAATCATTCTTTTGATTACAGAATTTAAAAAATAAACAAAAACAAAACAACCAGCGAACAAAAAAACTTTTGTTTTAATAAGAAAAACTTATTAAAAAAAAAAAACAAAACAAAACCACCAACCACTTATCAAGTCCTCACACTGATAACAGATAAAACTTTTAAGACACTTTGGGCTCCTAGACAAGAGTCTGAAGCCAGCTCGTGACTGTCCTGCGAACCAGACATAAACTGGTCTCCAAAACAGCCTGAGTTTCTGTGCTGCCTAAACTGTCATGTGAACTAAAAAGAAACTTGCTACGAATAATCATCAGCTGGCCGGTGTTGCTCACAGGCAGAATATCCTCTCCTTTATCCAAAGGAGCCTGGCAGGCTGGGCTGCCTCAGATGGATTCTGGTTCTTACAGCCTTTGGTTCTCTGCAGGACAGGATTGTATACCTCGGCAAATGCAAACATTGGCACTTGTTCTGAAGCTTAACCAAAAGAACAGGCAAGCCTGATTCTTAAGGTCATTCTGCCTGGGAGGGAGGATTTGATGGCTTTTAGAAGTCAAAGGAAAGGATGGGAACGTAAAGTCAAAAGACTGGGATCCCATGGCAGCAAGAAGCTTTGAAGTTTTACCTTTTTCTAGACTCCCCGAAGGAGGAGCATGCTGGGCAATGCCATCCTGCATCCAGGACCCCTGTGACATCGTTCTGTGCTGTGAAGACGCAACCTGACCTTGAGCCGAAAGAGAATGAGGCTGTAAAAAGGCTAACCCGTTTAAAAGCTATGATTTGCAATGTGGCTGATTAGTTTGTTCCAGTTTAAACAACCTGTTCTGTACAATTTTGGAGCATGAAGATAGTGAGAGAATCTTGTAGTAAGATACTTGACGTTGCCAGGTATCTGGTCAGAGCACCAGCAGCGAGCCAAGTTGGAAAGTGTGTGGGTGGCGATACCAGGACCAGAGAGTGAAGTGAGATGCCTGTTCATAAAGATCTGCCGCATCACTGTATCTCAGCTCATCCCTTTTCACTATGACTGTTCATCCCAACTGTCATGGAGAACAAGCCCAGGTGTTTTGTTGTTACTGCTCAGTGTTCAGTAGATCTGCCGTGGAGTCTCTGAAATTGTCAATAGACACATCTAGTTTTTAATAAAAGAACTCAGCAGCAAAGTGGGCAAAGAGGATAGTGTCCTTGAGACTTAGAGGGGGGGAAAAAAGTCTCTTGTTTGTGATTCCCTTGTGATTGTTGTGAAGTCAGTGAGAGGAGCTTCCAGTGGTCAAATATCCTGGCATATGGTATTTCTGTTCAATGTCACAGCGCAGGTTTCACAATGTAAAAGAACAAAAAAGAGCAAAAGTGCTGTCTTTTTAGAAACAAAAGTGCAAAACTTAAAACTTTAAAATCAAAGTGCAATTTTGCACAGAGGGCAAAAAACCGACACCCCTTTGAATGTCACTTCCATTCTTTATTTTCCGTTGGCTGAAAGCAGATTCTTGTTCTTTACGTGTATTTGTAAACTAGTCTTGCCAAAATACAAACACTTTGGGATTTTTTTTTCACTCCAGGTAATTTTTGTTGTTACAGTTATTGCTGATTACTTTCACTTTTTCCAAACCATATATTTTATTTCAAGAGGCCTTCCTTGTGGATTTCCTCCTGACAGTCTGCAGCTCTACACTGCTCTTTCAAGACACAAGAGAAAGTCACTAACCTCATAGGAGAACGCTCAACTCCGCTTAGCTGGCTGGAGCTAATAATGCTACTAATTTTCCTCTGCTCTGTGGGGCAGGTGGGGAATTAGAGTCTGCATAAAGTTGCTACCTCAAGGCTCCAAGTGCTTTTAAAGGTCTTTCACTTGAGAGAATTTCATAAGACAGTTCTTAAAATTGGTCTGTTCTTTTGAGTTAAATGTTTTTTTTTTTAATTGATTCATTGAGGGACCCTTATTTGAATTCATTTTACATTTAGTACTTGATTCTCAAAGGATGAACAGCTGCGAAGTTTGGTTCTTGCACTATAGTGTTGAACATGAAAGAAAAATATCTGCCATATAAACATATGGTTTTAACCAGTTAAACCACTCTGGGGTTCAGCTTCACTTTTGGTTAATAAAGAACTGACATGTTGTGTCCAGCCTTCCTGTACAGTCCTGTGTGTGCTCTTTATTGACTCCCTGTAGCTGACACGACCCCCCCGGTGCTTTCGGCAGGAGCAGACTTCCCAGCAGCGCCCTGGATTTACTGGGAGTGCCTCAGTCACTGTTGCTTGTGTTATTAGAGCCTTATGGAAAACAGCATTAGCCCTGTGGCAATAACCAAAAGAGATTTATACATTACATGACCACCACATTTTTGGTGTTTGGTGATTAAAATTTTACTCATATCTTAAAAATAATACCCGTTTCTGTAGATATCATTACTCCCAATACAACTACCTGCTCTGACCTGTCTGCCAAATTATCATAGGGCTGATTTATTGTTCGAGCACTGTGCTGACGGGCTCTCGGTTCCTAGGAGGGACACAATATTCCTGAAGGTCTCTTGCTGGCCTACACTTACAGCAAGCTTTATGTGGCGAGCTGCCTTTTTATTAACCTAACTAACACTTTGTAAAGAAAATTGCTTTGGTACGTGTGAAAATGCCTGTTCAGATAATCAATATTTGCTTTTGATGAAGTTTTGTTTCTAAACGCTTAGTATTTTATGCACAGTTTTAAAATCAGTCTGGGAGAGTAGGAGGAGGAGTGTGGTGCTAAATATGAGGAAGCCTCTGCCGGAGTACAGTACTTCAGCTTTGGGCATGTTAACTGGAGGAACATGCTGACACCTGAAGGGGTCACAGGGCTGCAGCATGATAAACAAATCACTAGAAAACATTACATTTTGTGGAAGGGTAAGGAAAAACTGGAATTTTTTTTCCTGTGGAAAGAAGGATTGGGGAAAATTGTGCAGGAAATATTCAAACAAGGAGGATTTAACCCATATTGATTAGGACAGGCCTATTAATATGGGGCATAAACTACTGAAAGGAAGCTGTTGATTAAGCCTTGAAAAGATCTGTCTGGCAGACAGCTAGAACAGACCGCCTGGGGGAGCGTGAAGTCTTCCAGTGCTACCTTTTTAATTTTTTATTTTTCTTTCCCCCTGAACAGTTGTAAACTAGCTCTGCTGAATGCTCAGAATATCTGTCTGAGGCAGGGGTGGATTAGATAACCTCTCGGGGCTGCTTTTGTGAGATATGTCACTGTTTTCTTATGAATACCTCTTTAAAATCACCAAGGGCTTTAGCTGACACAAACGCGCTGTCTCCAGGCTTTGTGCCACGTCAGCAGTAGGAAGATGAAAACAGCTGGGAGCCTGGAAAAGAGAGGGGAGATGTGCCCTTTGCGGCCTGGCACGTGAGCAGGCTGGCGGCATGCTGGGGCCAAAAGCCTGGCGAGCACCTGGGAGAGGAGGCTGGGCTCCCTCCGGGACAGAGGGAAAACCCCAAATCCAAACAGAGAAAACATCTTGAACCCCCAAGTTCCTTTGCACAGCCTGAACAGCTTGATGGCAAAGGCAAACGGTGGTGTCCTACGAGTTGGGCCCTAGCTCAGGTGCATCAGATGGGTGTTAGGCTACTGCAGTGAATATTCATTCCTTTTTTTAAAAAGAAGTAAGATTCTGTAAAGTTCTTATGCTGCGAATGACGTTTCATCATTTTGGCAGAGCCAAGGTACTGCCGTCCTTTCTGCTGTTTCTCTCTGAAGGACGTATTTCACACCAATCTTCACAGCAGCTCAAGGGTTCGTGCTGGCACTGACACTCTTGTCTCCTCAACCGGGTGTCACCAGCCAGATGCCAAGGCACGCTGCCGGCCTCCTCCCGCGTGCTTTCCCAGCCCTGCGTCCTGCACACCGGAGGCTGGGATAACACGCTGCCCTCGGTGTCACGGTGCCAGACGAGACGCTCCACCGGGCATCCACCAGGACCAACGCAACTTGTTTAATGGGGAAGTGAAGGCGCACCTCTGCCAGCCCCTCTCCGGCGGCGTGCCTATGGCGCAGCGTTCAATATTCGTCCCTCTGAAGCGAAAAGGCGCTCGGAAACACCGTCCGTTCCCGCAGCCTCCCCGGGCCCCGCTGCGCACCCGAGGGCTGCCCGTGGCCTCCCTCGATGGGGAGAGGCCGCGCTCGGTTCCCCGCGCGGCCGGTTCCGAGCCTCGGCGCGCCGCTCTGCCCGGGCACGGCGGCTCCCCCGCGGCCGTCCCTCGGCCGCTGCCGCTGCGGCGGGGCCTCTCGGAGAGGCCCCGGTCCGGGCCCGAGGCCTCGCCTTGGCGCCGCCCGNNNNTGCACGGAGAGGGGGGACGGGGCCGGGGGCTGAGGGAGCTCCGCGGAGAGGTGGGCCGGGGCCGGGCCGCCTTCCCTCGGCCGGCGGCTTGAGGCTGGGTCCGGCGGTGGGTTTTGCGGGGGCGGGAGCAGCCTGTGCGGCTCGGCCCTGCGCTCCCCCGCGCTGAGCGGCGCTGGGGGGGTTGTACGTTGTGCCTTAGCGGCTGGAGCGTACCCGGCCTCGGGAAGCGAGGGTGCGGGTGGTGGTGCTGCGGCGAGGTTTGGAAGCAGAACTGGGGGAAGGGGAGGCCCGCGGGGCTGTTCTTGCTCTGCTCGCCGTCCTGCTGGGTGACTTCGGGCCTCCCCCGGGCCCCTGTTCCCCCAGCGGCGATGTGGGACTGGAAGTGGCTTCCGCCTGAAGGGCTCCGAGAGGAAGGGTGCTGTGTGGAGGCTAGTGGTGGTGTAGCCTAAACACTCATCTGGGACTTGGGTGTAATTATAACACCTTTAATGACATCCCATGCTGGCAGTGAAGTCACCTGCTTACAAGCTAATTCAGGAGCGTAGGATGGTACTTATTTAATAACGTATTTTTTTCATAGGTTGGAGCAGCTTTGCCTGTTGATGTCTTAACATACGAGGAAAAAACTCTGTCTGCCATATTAAGAGTTATTAGCAGGTAAGGTGCGGTAGGTACGCACTTCAGACACTGCCATGAGGATGCTTTTAGTAAGAAAACAGAACTCTTAACCTGAGAATAGTCTTTGAAGAACTAAGCCTGACTTGCATGGAGTATAAAGAAAATAAAAATTCCCTAAGATTTGATAACCTACATGCATCAGTATGTTATTCCTCTTTTAGAACAGAAGAGTCTGGCAGAACCACTGAAATATGCGTCTTTAAATCCCTTTCTATAGTAAAGTTGAGAATGGTTACCAGATTTAAAGGGTGAAGACAATTGCAGGTGATTTAGGGGAAGAAGGAGGTTAAAGGCACAGAAAGAACAAGGCTAGTAAAGTGAACTTGAAAGTTTACAGCCCGTATCTCCGTATGTCAAGGACAAGAGACTGCAGTGATTGCAGTAGCGCTCCAGGGCACAGTGTTGCTACCAGAACTCACTGGTGAAATTACCTGCGGTTAAACTCAGTTAAGGTTTCATTAATCTTTATAACATGCTTTGATTTAAGATATTTATGCTGCAGGAAAACTGAGAAAAATGAATTTTGGTAATAAATTCTATTTTTCTTTTTACTTAGTGGCCTTGTCAAGCTGTGGAGTGCTCTAACGTTGCTGGGCTTCTACCAGAACAGAAGGTGTGCCTTTCGAGTGCTGCAGGTAAGGCCCTGCGGGGGCTGGATGGCTTCCCCCACGCGTCAGTTCTCACTGTAAGGTGGCCTGGCTAGTTGAGCACGCTGCCTCTTCAGAGAAAGATGGCCTAGATGCATAAACATCTTGGTTTGGGAGTGAAGTGCTTTTCGTTGCAGGTGTGTAGGCCCGCATTTAAGTAATTTCTGTCTTATAATGAATGTTGTAAAATGTGACAGTAGTGGCTGTCCCATTACTTTATGGTTCCATTCCAATGAGAAGTCCTGCTCTCATTAATACACATGCAAGAAAATAATTTCTGGAAAGTTTTGTTCTTAGTCCACACCTTGGTCCAGGCTTTTATTTCCCCTACTCCATTTCTTCCCTTTCTAATAGTCACTGTTGACTGACCTCACTTAAAACTGCATGCATAAACGCTTCCAGAGCTCATTTTTTTCCTGAAGGTGCTGCTTAATAAAATGAGTTCCAAGAATTCTTTGTCTCTGAAGCAATGGCTAAACGAAAATCTGCTCAGGCATAGCGCTAATTTTTTAATTTTTTCTGTAAAAGGGAAATGGAAGTATTTTTAACTTTGAGTGCGTTTGATGTGGTTTTGTTGTTTGGTTATTTTTTTTTTAATGCTTTAGTTTGTTTCTTGTTTTGTTTTTGTTTCCTTCCACAAACTAGACATCGCCATTTCTTCTTGCGTTATCTGGGAACAGCAGAGAACTAGTCTTGGACTGAATGCAGTTGTTGGTTTGGTTGTACAAAGCAGAAGTTGCTTGAGATGTTGCAGCCCTTCAGGTACAGAATTTCTGGAGGGGATTTCCGACAAAGAACCTTGACAAAGCTAACGGTTATCAACTCACTGCTTGGACGTGCTGTACTTCAGAGTTTACATGTAAAAGTTGGAGACAAAGCTGAACTTACCAAAGCTTTCACACAGAATGATGTTGTTACTTTTTCTGATTTAACAGGTGACACAAATCCTTTGCATTTAAATGAAGCTTTTGCAAAGAAATCTAGGTTTGGGAGAACTATTGTGCATGGAGTTTTGATTAATGGACTTATTTCTGCAGTTCTGGGTACTAAAATGCCCGGTCAAGGTTGTGTATTTCTTTCTCAGGAGATCCGATTTCCAGCTCCTTTGTATACTGGAGAAGAAGTCACAGCTGCAGCGGAAGTTAAACGACTGAAGGGTTCTGTTGCGCACATTTCAGTGTCGTGTAAAGTCAAAGAAAGTGGAAAGACTGTTATGGAAGGGCTGGTGAAAGTCATGGTGTCAGACAGTTAGAGCTGTTGTTCCTCTGCTGCTTTGCTGTAAAGGCAGAAATGCACACTTGGTTTTGGCTCTGTCCTTTTATGTGACATCACTTAATCCAGTAAATTTGCAACAAAAAAACCTTCAAAATGTTTCAAAGACGGTGTGCAAACTCAATCTGTATAGCAACTGTGTTAAGAAACTTAGAGCTTTTCATTTTTCCCTGCGTGCTGCCAAGGTGAAACCAATGGAACTAGGGACTTACAGTGACAGAAGTGGCACATTTAGACGAGCCGTTGCTCTGCTACTGTGGGAAGTCTGCAGCGTCGGGGCTTATAGAGAGGCTGTTCTTTTCAGCAAAATCGCAGTCCACACTAGCTATGTGCAGTTCAAGCTTGTTCGCTCTTTACAAAGTCATTCTGTTGCTAACAAGCACCGGTGGGAAGGGACGATGCTGTGTGTTTAACGAGCAGCACAGAAGGGGAGGTACTGACAGACGTGTACTGCACGGTCAGTTGTCATCTCCATGGCGGCTCTGGCTGATGTTGATGCAGTGGGCTCTTTTCAGTGTTCTGGCTAGTAAAGCCTGCCTTAGCTCTGCGAACTACTAGTCGTCAGCCTTCACAGAAACGATGTACTCTGCCTGATACAGCTGGAGATGGGGCTTTCATAACAGTACTATAAAATTCTTGAGATACCTTACAAAACCTGATTATAAGAAAACAAAAATTCGCCTTTAATGACAAACACCTCTGAAACTTGCTTCCCAGAAGCAGAGTGAAGGGAGCTTTTAAAAAGCCCAGTTGTCACTGCTTGTAC
The DNA here is from genome assembly GCA_013400135.1 of Rhinoptilus africanus. Classification (NCBI taxonomy): domain Eukaryota; kingdom Metazoa; phylum Chordata; class Aves; order Charadriiformes; family Glareolidae; genus Rhinoptilus; species Rhinoptilus africanus. Next base: position 227,775 of record VXBO01002686.1, read on the forward strand.
TTACTGCCTCCTTACGCTCCTGGGGCAAGACAAGCAGGGGCGGTTTTGTGGAGTATAACCTAAGTGGCTTCTCTGCTTATTTGTCTGCGTGAACATGTATTCCTCTTTGCCCACTGAAAGTACCTTGATTGCTAGTAAAGTATATGTTTGGTAAATTCATTAATAAATCACCTGGGTTAAACTGTTTTAGTACCAACATAAGATTATTATACGCCAAGAAACTTTTTTTCAGGAATGATGGGGACCATCAGGAGTAAAAGTACAGGCTGTCTTCAGTTGCTGGTTCCTATCATTTTCTGGCAAAACATCTGTTACCTCCGATTTTCTCTGCAGCAGAAGTGCACTTTCTTTCCTTTCCTTTTCACGATCACCTGAAAAAGTTGTTTGCTGTGAGAAGAGAGTTTGTCCTCAAACTGTGATGAAAGCTACTGGTAAAACCGTTAACGCTGCCGGGGTGTGACGCCTGGTTCTTAACTGCAGGGTAGCACCAAACCCCAGGTGTTCAGTCAGGCTGGGTCCGAGGGAGGGATAATGTTGGGCTTCAATATACCCTCTATTTTCCAAGCACCGGTTTTGGCCTGTTCACAACAAGTACTTAGCGAGAGCTTTCCTTATCTCCTGTCTGTAGGAATCCTTCACTTTCTTTCCTTTCTTTCCTTTCCTTTTCACGGGTCACTGCCTGATCACTGGCTTTTGCTGTACAAAACTCTGTTTTTCAAAGCAGACTTGTGCCTTCCCTCCTTCCTTGTTCACCTGCCTATCTAGCTGGGAAGTTGTCGCATTAATGCCTATTAACAAAAGCAATCAAACCTGCACCTGGCCTGCTGGGTGGCGAGGAGGAGCAGTGTGGAAGGATTGCTGTGCCAGCCTGAGATTTCGCTGTTTAACCGCAGCGCGCAGCCCGTTTTTCTGCCAGTGTGGAGCTGCAAGACGGAGGGACGAAGCTGTTCATAGTAACTGACCGACGCGTCCGACAAACTCGAGCTCTGCAGCCTTACAACATCCTCAGTGGGGCTAATTCCTGAACACCGTGTAAAAAGACAAAAGGAAATGCAGAAGGCAGTAGGTTCCCAGGTGCTAAGTAGTGTTGAAAGAAAGAGTTTTCTGCGCTGCTACAGTGAAAGCTACGGTGCAGAAAATTTAACAACTTTAAATGGGGTGGTTTTTAAAATAAATAATTACAAATTGAGTAGAAGATGTTGAATGCTATTTGATGGTTTGTTTTTTTTTTTTATGGTCGTTTGACTACAGAAAAATCCCTCCAAAAGGTAAAGAGCAGCAAGTGCACCACCCCCTTTCAGTTTCTTCCTCTCTCCGGGGGGACCAGCGCTGTCCCGGGGTTAATCCCCCTCCCGCAGTCATCCCCCCCCCTCCCGAAGCCACCGCAGCCGTTGGCGCCACCGGGGCGGCGCGGGGCGACTTACCGAG
>VXBO01002686.1:229238-271106 GCA_013400135.1 Rhinoptilus africanus
CGGCTGATCCCGGCGGGAGCTGGGGCTGTGCGGGGCCTGGGCGGGCGGTGCGGTGCCGGAGGAGGGTGGCGTGAGGGAGCCGGGAGCGCGGGTTGCACCTCCCGGGGCTGTGGCGGTGCCGCCGTTGCCCGGTTCCCCCCGCGGGCGGCCGGGAGTTGTTGGGCTCCTTCGCCTCCTCACGCCGGCGGGGCTGGGGGGTCGGGGCTGGCCCCGGCGCCCAGGGAGGCCTTGCGCCCGCTGGCTGAGGGAGCGGGTGTGCTCCCGGGGGGGGGGGTTACAGCCTTTTGGGGCAGAGGTGTGGGCTCCCGTCCCCTCCCTTGGGGCTGCTGAGGTGAAGTGGGGTGTGAGGGGGCTGCCTGCGCCCCGGGCTGTGGGGCTGCGGAGACACAACTGGGGGTACGGCCCCACGCTCTCCGTGTGGGGAGCGGTGACACCCAGCAGGACGAGCCCTTCCGCGACTTTTTATGTCACAGGTTAATGCTTCTGGCACGTCTAGTACACATCCAGGCTGCCTCCGTGAGAGACGTACCGTCTTCGAGCGTGCGGTGACGCTCCGCATTTCATCATCGCCTGTTTGCAGTTATTTTCCACTTTAAAAACTAGGTTTACTTATGGCGTGACAAAGTGGTGCTGTGAATCACAGAGAGAGAACTGGCTGTCGCTTCTGACTCCTGCCGTGGCCAAGAGCGGGGATGCCGGGCTGTATCAGAGGCCAGAGGTGCTGGAGCGGCAGGTACAGCAGCAGCGGGCACGGCTGCGGGCAGCCTGTCTGGCACGGGGAGAGGGAGCTCCCGCTGCCCCGCACGCTGCTCCCATGCCTGCGTTACTGGCCTCCCTTCCTCGCTCCTTGCGTCTGGTGACGACTCCTATGAACCCGAATTACAGTGATTGTAGGTTCACCACAGGATGCACAACTAACCTGTAGCTTGTCTTATTAAATACCCTGTCTGTAAGTAATCCACGCTTAAGAAGTGGGGTTTTTTTGTGTGAGGAACTTGGCGTTAACCGATGTTCCAGTCTTCCTCTGAACAGAAGTTACGCATGAGAAATTGTCCAGAAGATGTTGTGAATCAGCAGGCTCTGCCTCTCCATTGTTGCGACTCCTCCTGTAAATCATAGAATGGTTTAGGTTGGAAGGGACCTTAAAGACCGTCTAGTTCCAACCCCCCCGCCATGGGCAGGGACACCTCCCACCAGACCAGGCTGCTCAAAGCCCCGTCCAGCCTGGCCTTGAACAATTCTGGGTTTATAAAGCTGATGAGGTTTATTTTCTGGCAAGCCTGATACTTTTTACCTATTTCAATAGCTGAGGAGTGTATGTGCCAAGTTGCTACACAAAGCTGTGTAACTTCTAGCACTCCCTGGTTAAAAGTCCAGATTACAGTTTCATTGTTAATTTGTTTCCATCGTGCTTTACTACATTTTTTTTTTTTTGCTAGTGCAAATGACAGTAGCTTGTTGTGTTCTTTCCTGTGGTTTATATGATTCTGGTTGCGGGGGGAGGAAAGTCATAAAATTCTTTTGGAATGAGCACTTGGAAGTAGTTTTTCAATCCAGACTCTGTGTGTGTGTGTTGTCTTGTCTGGGTGAGTGTGATAGCAAATGTTGCTCCCTCCTCTGTCTTTCATCTCTGTATTCTGTTACTAACGGATGTTGAGAAAAATTCTCTACTGATTTGTTCTGATCTTTTGTTAATAACAGAATGCTGGAGCACTGTGCCTTTTGATTTAAAATCTGTCTCTAAGATACATCTATTAGTAATTGTTTGTTTTACTGCAGAAGCCCTGTTGATAGTTGAAAGATGGCTTGAAGTGTGTGTAGCACAGATGGTTTATATAGAGGCAGCACGGGGTATCAAAATACAGGAAGCCATAACACAGACTCGGTTTCTTATTTGATGTAAGTCAACTATTTTGTCATTTTGGACACTTCATCTTATGTCCCTGGTATCTGAATAATTTGTTTGTTGATGCGTGGTCCTGTCCCTGATTTGAACTTCCCTGGTTCAAATAAGCCACACAAATAGATCCTTGTGTTTAAATGGAGGTATGTAAATGAAGCCCCTCTGAGAAACAAGGGTTGAAGTGCTTTTGTGGGGTGTTAAGACTGTATTTTACTTTGTTATATTATAGATGTAAGCAAGTAGGTTGTCATTAACGGAATGCTTTTAGGGTTTGTTTCTCATCCCACCTCAAAGCGATACCTTCAGAAAATTTAGATCTTTACAATTCTTCACCCCAAACTAATGTTTGGAGAAGTAGGTGTTCACATGCTAGACTTGTTCTAAAGCTGAAATACAAAGGCATCCAGGAATAGATTTTCTATTCTTTTGCCAGCAGTATGTATTAAGATTTTATAATGCTGCTTAGCGTTGCAAGAATTGCTTTAAACTTGCATTTGTAATTTTTTTTCCTGAAGATCATTGCTTAAAAAATCACTCATATCAAGATGATCTATGCCCAGGTTAGATGCAACTTTAACATGGTGACTGAACTAGTAATAATGTAAACCTTCTGCAGGTGCCGAAAATAGCCAGTCTTCTGAATAACAGGTTAAGGAAAAGGTGAAGAATTTCAGGAAAAGCTTTGTGGACATGGTGAAATACCAAGCAGAAGACCAAAGCTTGTGTCAATTGTTCTAAGTGGCTTCTGTTAGTTTAGATTTAATACAACAGACTGGGTAAGTGTAAACTTAACAGCATTGAATCAAGGGCTGTACTTGGCAGAGGCTGAGTTTCTGTTTCCTGGGGATGAAGGTGAAACTAAAAGAAGCAAAACTGAAAACAAAACCTGAAACTGCTACGTACTTACCTGAATTCTCCAGAATCCTAAGAAGGGATAAAGCTAGTTCTTAAAATGATCTTTCGAGGGTTAGCAATTTTTGCTTAGTAAGACCATGTCAGCCTTCTAGTAAATGTGGTTTGTAGATTGTTAGGAAATCAACTGCAAAATCTTCTGATACGCTCACAAGCTTTTTATGTTTCTTTCAAATCAGAAGAGCTCAGTAGTTCTTTCTTGAGTTAGTGCATCTCAGCTGATACACAATCTCCATGCTTTTGTGTTGCAACAAAGAAATTGCCAGCTGAGGTTTTCTTTCTGGGTATTTATTTACGATCATAATTGAAGATGAACATGATGCCTTTTCTTTTTTACGGAAGATTCCCCGGTTAAGTGTGTTACAAGCAGCCTGAGATTTGTTGAAGTGTGCACTTACACAAATAATTCTATAGTGCAGTGTTTATGGGAGTCCAATTCATTTGGAAAGCCAAATAAATTTATGTTGCAGGCCCATTCTAATAGTACCTGACTTAATAGATGTGAAATGACATGAGGAAACCCTGTCAGCTTCGTTTTGTCTCCTGCTGTGTGCTTCAGTTACTAGCACTGTATAGGAAGAGAGGGTAACGGTGGAACTTCCAGGAGCGTGTTGGGCACCATCCCCGAGGCATGGTTTGGTGGCAGGTATCTGTACCAGCTGTTCTGCAGAAAATGGGTCCGTTTTGTTGCCATTGCATTCCTTGACTTCAGCAGGGGTGGAATTGCATCCAGTATATTAAGCCATTGGCACGTGTCTCATCTTAATGCCAAATGTTGTGGCAACAGAGACATTTTCTGCACTAAAGCTTTAATAAATTTTGGCTGTTGAACTTGCTTCATATTGGAATATCTCATCTATATAGTCACTATTTAAAAGTGGCTTTCTTTCTAAGCCTTAAAATAGGATGCTATTTTCTTCCACAATAATCTAGACATATTCTTTAATAAGAACTGCACAACTGTACCTACAAGTTTTAGAGCACTTTAAAGCAGTAAAACCACTAGCAAGTTATATGTATACTTCTGAACATTCCTTAATTCTTTTCTGAAGTGATTTTCTTTTTTCATGCGTTTTGTGTTGAAATTGAAGTAGCGAAACAGCCAATTTTGCTATAGTACATTGTTGTCTTAAAGGCATTTGGAATGAACATCTGAAATAAATCCCTCTTGTAACATGCTTTCAGAGTTTTTCGTTTTCCTTAAGCAATGATGCATGTTGACACTCATGGCTTTTAGATTAGAAAAATCTTGAAAAAGCATTTGTATTTTTCCTATATTGTTCTGTCATATAAAAATGGAGCCATATGTTTCTAGAACTGTAGGATTTATTTTAAAAGCTTGTAAAGGACTTTGCACATCTGCTTTATAAGGAATTCAATCTCTACATGAAGGTTGCCTTCACTTTGGGGAAAAAAAATAAATCATGAAGTTCCTTTTAGAGGTGGCTTGAGACAGGGGACTATCAGGCTTCGCTTGGTTGGGGTTTTGGAAATGCATTTCCTCCACTGGACTTAGTAAGTAAGCTTGACCACCTCCCACCTCCACCCCCAGCTTGGGCTCAAAAAAGATAGCTGCTTCATCACACCTAATTTTAGCTATCCCAGCCTTACCGTTTCCACTGGTGAACTTAACTACGTTAGTATTGCATTTGTAGCTCCTGCAAAGATTGCCATCAAAATCCCAGTTGCCATATCATACCTTAAAGAATCCATTGCCTTAGAGATCTTGCAATGTACTTGGAATATTTTTATCAGCTACTGAGTATTTCCTGAAAAATACTGAGTATTCTGCTTTTCTGGTGAAGGCCACAGTTACGCTGTTAATTCTCTTGTCTCTCTCCAGAGCTTTTCTTGTTCAGTACGTTTCATTACACGTGTCCTATTTTTTCCCCTGCAGTTGTCCTACTTCATAGCTTTCACTTGTTGAATGGCTTACTCGTTACTACACCAGCAGTACAGGGTGTGTGGAGCTAGAGAATGTCCCCGGACAGACACGTGCGGTGTTTAAAATGCAGGTAAACACCGCTGTTGCTGCTCATACCTCCGATGGGTTTAATGGCAGGTTGTGCAATAGCAAATAAGTTCTGTGCCCTGTAGCGAAGACGTCCCCGTGTCTGAGCAGCTTTCCTGATGTTTGTTGCTGCTTTTCACATGGGAGATTTTCTACATAAACATTTAAAAGAGCTTCTTACGAGAAATTGTTCCAATCCAGCCTATTTAAGACGGGATTGTATTCATGCTTAATTAGGCTTTCCCTGCTTTAATGCTTATAAAATAAAGCCCTTTCAAACTTTTAGTTGATGTGACCTGAAGGTGACCTGGATCTTTTTAATGGTTGTCTTTTCAAGCCTGTTGGATTAAACAGATGTACAGCAGAAATCTGTGAAAAACAGACTGACTATCCTGAGCCAGAGATTTAGAGACTATTTTCTGGGGAAAACAGAATGTATTACCCAATATTGGCGAGACTCTCTACTTTTTATTATATGAATCTCTAAATTCACCACTTGTTCTGTTCTGTTTTTTCTCTGCAAAAGCCTTTCTTTCCTGTTTGCTTTCTGTTTCAAAAGCCAGAGAAGATGATAAACAGCAATCCTTAAATGTTTGGACATGCTTTGCTGTGTAACTTTCACCTAGGCATGGTAACAAAATTATCTGTGCATCTCTGATGCTGGTGTTTTAACAAGTGCTGAAATACCAGGGAATGTTCTTGGTGAATCTGGAGGGAAAAAAACCCACCTAAATGTTGTCTCTTTATGCAAATGGATACATTCAGGGTAACGTTAATCCCAGGCAGTGATTGTGAAACTGTTATTGACAAAGGATTGCAGAAATGCAGCGTGGATGTTTGGAAAATACTCTTTTTCAGAAACTCTGTCCAGAGCTCTGTAGTGGTAGGAAGAAGATTTTAGGAAACGAGAGTGTACATCCAGGGTCATACAGCTTTCCCTGCTCCTGACCTCCTCCTCCCAGCACTGTTTTCCGCTTCCTTGACTGATGGGAGCAGACAGGAAATGATCCCATAGGTAAAACCGCTTTGCTTGGCATCTTTAAAAATCTGTGCTGAACTGCTGCTGCTGGAATGTGAAGGTTGTGGAAGGATCGGGCTTGGCAGTAGTGATAGGAAGCGCAGCAGGCGTATAAACCTTCCCTGTGGGGGGGTCTGGAGGGGCTCAGGGAAGGGGTTTATGGCCTGTCTGGTTGGTGGCTCCTATGTAGTTGCTGCCAGATAGCTCGCTGCCCACAGCCAAAATCAGTGGCATGAGGTTGTCCTGCAAGCTGAGGCCTTTCTTTGCCAGCTAGCAGCTGTTGGGGCTCCTTTGAAGTTGTTTGGTAAACTGAGTCATGGAGAAGATTTTTGAGTCATTTGTGTAGGAGTGAGAAATGCCATGGGAATTTCTGCATGAGCGTAGCTAACCTAGACCTCACTGAGCCTGGTTGTTGATCCCTAAAATTGTCAGCAGGAGTAAGTTCTAGTAATTACTATCTGTTTCTGAAGCCATCGTATTTTCCTGTGTTAGATGATGCAGGTAAACAGAAATGATTCTGAGTGTGCCGATCTGTTTTCCTTACGCTGTCATTTATTTCCTGTGGGCACAGACTCAGTCCCACTATCAGATCAGGCTGCCTCAGAAGAAGACTGTTGTAATTCAGATTTTTTTTCCTAAACAAAACAGAATTTGGCAGCGTAATAATGGCTTTTGTGCATTTAGGCTTTTTCCTTGCAGAGTTGAAAGCTCTTCTTTGGTCCTATGGGAAGCATATATCAGTGGTGCTAATTATAATCCCAAGACCAGCTTGTTGCCGTGCGGAGGCAATAGGAAGTATCAACTTCTCACTGAAGTCGGCACACTGTGGTCTGCTTGTTATATGTAGCCATGGCAGATATGTGGAATGGTGGTGTATTTCTTATTGTGGCTTTCTACTAGAGCTATTCTTTGACTTTCAATCTCATTATCAGCTTCAGGGGAGGAAAAAAAGAAAAAAAGACAACAGAAGGGCATTTAGGCTTTTTCATTATTTGTATTGACAAGGTAGTGCTGAAGCAGCCAGTTCTTCATTACGGTCAGCGCTGATGGAGAGAGGATGGTGGGGACTTCGTTTTTCCATACAAACAGAACTATGGACCACCTCTGGAGAGTGATGCTCTCTTGTTTCAGGGTGTGAACCCGTGGTGTAAAAGGGGGGCTCAATTAGTGGTTTTGGGTGCCAAAGCAGAACTGGATGGGAAAATCGTTGAGTCTGCTTGTGAAAAATAGTTGTGGCCCAAATCTAGTTTTGTAATATAATCTTACTGTGAGAATGAGCTCTGAGCCCTGGCTTGTTTATCCACAGGCTCTCCAGAAGAGACAACTGCTGTATTGATCAGAGTGGTTGTGTGCACTAAGAAGCTTTGATGATTGTCTAATGAATATGTGTGTTCTGCCTGCCTGAGGGCGTTTTCTTGGGGTACAACAGAAAAGGTTAATTGCTGGATAAAGAGTAAGTGCTGCAAGGGGTTGAGTAATAACTCTGCTTCTTTCAAAATCCTAGAAAAGATGAATGACTGCACATGGTGAATCATCACTGACGTGGCTTCTCAGAGAAACGGCCAACGTTCCTTTGAGACTTGCTGAATAAGCAGTTGCTGCAATCTTTTGGCTGTGTATGAGGTAGCCTCTTCCTACTTCCCAAAATGCAGCGATGGTCACAAAACAGGAAAAGCCACGTTCGTGGTGAATCTGGGTCTCTAGGTGTCTCTTTAATCGGGTTCCATCGCAGTTTCCAAGCATAATTACACTGGTTGAATTGCAGTCAGCTCTGTGGAATTTTGTTACTATTTATGAGGATTTGGGCTTCTTGTTTTGCAAGAAAATACCTTAATTATAATTTCAATCATGTAGGAGAAAAGAATACGGAGAGAGCACGTCAGGCTGACTTTCTGAAAAGAGACACTTTAATTCCAGCGTGGTCATTACGTGTTGTGGTTTGTGACATCTTGGATTTCTGTCATTTCCATCTAAGCTGGTAGGACATTAAGTATTTTAGATCACTTTGGTTTTCATGCTTACTAGTCTTGAATTTGTTCTGAAGGCTAGATGGTTCAAAATTGCTACAGATATTTGATAGCTGTTGATGATCAAGGATAATTTAAGTGAATTTTAGAAAATGGAATAGCATTTTTGCCTGAGCAGCGTTGTGCTTTGGAAGGAAACTTCAGTAAATAAATTCTGGATTAGTTAAGGTTGACCACACAAGGTAAAGCCATCTGATAAGTGTTGCCTTTGCCTCTTGTGTGGAATAGTCATAATTCTTGATTTATGCTGCCTACTATTCATGGTGGTAAACATTCAAGGAGAATTCAATTCTACGAAGGGATTCTCTGATGTGCTTCACTTTGTTTGCATCCAATGGTATGCTTATGCTTTTCAGGGTACAAGCTTTTAATTTCATTTCATTTGAAAGAAGAGTGTTAGTTCTATGTGGTTCTAAAGGCAACTGCCAAAACCAGAAGAAGTTTCATGGTACCTGAAAAGAGTTACTAATAACTGCCTGTAGTGGATTTTTAACTGGGAAACTGAATTTATAATAATTCATAGATCAAACACTCAATTAATTGAATTATCTAGTTGGTATGCAGGTATGTGCCAGACAGAGTTATTGTTACAGAATGGACAAGTTTGGTATATAAACTCACGGTGCTGGAAATGCCTTTGTTGTTATTTCATTATTGTCTATTCATGATAATTTGGAATGCAGCATTAATTTTAATATCTGAAGAAAACGTGCATAATGCTGTGATCTGTCCTTTTTGTTTGTGTAATAACCCTATTGATGTAAGCAGTTCAGCAAAATTGGGTGGCATTTGAAATCGAAAAATTATTCAGCACTTTACATAAAATGCGTTTGAAAGTTTGTAGCAGGGTGAATGGAGTCATCTGAGCCGAATAACAAATGATTTGCCATGTGATGCTTGCTGCACTGCAGGCGACGGCTGGGTGGGTGCTCACGCCTCGCTTGGCACAACGGCAAAGAGCTTTTTTGCACGTTCCGGTTTAGAAAGACAGTGAGCCATGGCTTGAATTTGTATTTGTTTTAGAATTTCTAGTTCTCGCTCTGGATTTTTCAGCTGCAGGTGTGCAGTGTTCAGTGAGACAGCCTGGGGGATTCGGTGGTGCTTCGAGCACCCGTGGCGGGTCCTGCCACCCCTGGCCAAGTGCAGCAGAGAAGGTGAATGTGCTTAGAAGGCGTTGGGGACATAAGCTTTCCTGCAACGTCAGACTGATATGGTTGGAAGTGAAGTGTCAAAACATAGGTACCTGTGCGGCTTCTTCCCCCGCTTCTGGCTCTGCGTACTCTCCAGCTCTCTTCAGTGCTGAGTGTTGCATTTGCTCAGGCAGCACCTTACTTTTTGGCTCTCCATTTTCATGTTTTTCAATGTAAAATATATGGCCGTGGGATTATCTGCATAATAAGACTTTTAGAAGAGCTGCATTTATAGAGCTTTGTGTATGCAAGCGGTAAAGGAAGGATCTGTTACTATGCTTAGCCCAGATTAATTTTATTTCCTTGCTAATTAAACAATATCTAAAACGGAGATGATAGGCTTTCTGGGAAAAGAACTTGCCTTGTTTATGATCTTTGAAATGCCAAAGGTGTTTTTAGAGCTTTTTTTCAAACTTAAACAGGGTAGGGGTAAACAAAATCACAGCTTCCTTGAAGAATGTCTGAGTAGGTGTACAAAATACTTGGTATCTATTCTTGAGATAATAACATAAATCTCAAATAATGATATTGCTGTATTGACCAGGTAAAAGGTTCAGTGGAGCTTGAAATGAAGAGACTGAAAAGAATTGTGCTTTATGAATGTAATTGTGGTGGGAGAATTATTAATTCTTAAAAGTGATTCACTGAGATTTAGATATATCTGCATAGTTAATATATAAATGATTAACTTTAAGCATGCATTATGAATGAAGAACTATCACAATGAGAAACTGATAACATTCTAGTTACTCAAGCACACCCCAAAGCTTCTGTGGTAACCTTTCTTGTACAAAAATAATTAGAGGTTGTGTGCAGCTGTGGGTATTTACTGGCGTTTTATTCTGTTATGATGGCAGCAGTAATTCCTGGGGGCTACTAGTTAGATATTGGAGGTGAGGTAAGGAGAGATTTCTTCAGCTGTTGTCAGTCGAGATGCGTGGTGAGTATGCTCTTGCCATCTTTTCCTATAACTAAATGAAGCTGTTTAAGTGCTTTACAGGTCTGCAAGCTCTTGGACCTCTCTTTGTCTTCTACTCCGTGAAGCAGAGGGAGATGGCTGCTAGTGATGGGTCTGAGCACACCCAGCCCTGACCTTCACCTTGGCACTTAACGTCTGGATCTGAACTTTCTGAATGTTTCCTAATTGAATAGTTGGAGAAGTCATAGTTGGAGAAGTACCTAAAAACTTTCTTCAGCTCATTAGTTGTCATTTCTAATAACTTTTTCCTTTTATTAGGAATACATAATCCGTGTTCAGAGAGGAGTTTCAGCAGAAAACAGTTGGCAGGTAATTTCTTAAATTATGGATTTCTTTAAACAAGGATGTCTTTTCACTAAGAATTTGAAAATTGACTCTTCCTAGATTTTATATTTGAGCTGGAGAGGGAAATGTTGGTTTGGAATTGAGAATGCGAAGTGCTTGAATCCTTTTGTCAAAAACTAGGAGAAAAACAGTATTGCTGCCAGCTGTAGAAGGCATGTTGTCTGCTGCTATTGTGAATATTCCAGGGAAAAAGCCTGTGTTGTGTTACTACTTGTGTTGGTACAACCATAATTTAAATATCAAATGCCAGTTTGCCTTCCTTAGTGCTAAAATCACAGCCGTGCTGATACATGACCGGTAAAACATAGAAGTAATAATGAAAATGAGTATGAAAAGTTGTTACATCTAATATGACAAAAATGCTTTGTTGGCAGACAACTTTGCTTGCAAATATTTTTTGTTTAGCTGTTTTAAGATAATGTTCAGAAATGCATTTTTGATCTGATCGAGATATGTTTAAAAACTTTTCTTTGCTCTCTGGCAACGTGACATAAATCTGTCAGTTAAACATTTGTACAAAAATGGTTAAAAGAAGAAGATTATAAACGGGAATTACTTTTCTCTGACAGGATTTTGAAGAGTGAAATGCTAATGGGAAAAGTAGTATGTTTCCTGAACTTTGTCTTTATATTTTGCAGATTGTGAGGCGATACAGTGACTTTGACTTGCTTAATAATAGCTTGCAGGTAACTTTCACCCTTGATATATAAATATAAAATGTCATTTAGAAGGATCTATTTAAATTGGTTTGTGATGTTTTTATATATTGCAGTGAAGAAAACCCACAAATTCACATAGCTGTAAAGAGAAACTTGTGCCTTCAAATGTAACTTGAATGTATACTTTTTCAGTCTTACGTTTTCTCTTGTAAAATTTTAATTTTAGCATCAACAGGACCAATTTATATAGAAGTGGAGGAAATTGGCAGATACTGAATCTTTTCCTTCAGTACTGTGACTTGTTCCGGTTTTGTGTGTTATTATTTGTTCCCCCTTTGATTCGAAGAAAGCCAAGGCACATACCAACCTTATAAATTCAGCATTGAAGTGCTATGTGTCTCATTATTTGTATTGGTCTAAAAGCACTACCAGATGCTGCTTATCATGTGATGGTTTTCTGTATCACTGGAAAGTGTTCCTTAGTTAAACACTGGACTTACTGTGTGTTTTCTTTTGCTTTTTAGGACAATTATTTCTTTTTAGTTTGTGTGGGAAAAAGCAGGGCATATGAGCGTGTTTGGGAAAAAGGGGGAAGCAGCAGTGACTAGCATCTACAGGAGTGAAACCTGTTACTCAAGATTTCCATGCAAGCAAGATAAAAAGTGAATGCTTTTGCAATTTGAAAAGAGATTTTTGTGATTTCGAAATTTGTTTCCCCTGTTAAATGTTGTGCAAATTCAAGAGCTTAATACTGCTTCCTTTACCTCCCCCCTCGCCCCAATCAAATCAGCTGCCTGCTTGATGGGCAAAAACCTGTAAGGATGTTGAATTGTCCACTCTGATTGTCTGCTATGACTGATTCTCATGCTGGAAGGTGGGTGGGGGGGCAAATGAGTCATAATTCAACAGATGCAACATGGTTGCCTTGTGGAATTATTTTATTGAATGTGCAGTGGCACGTAGGAACTTGATTTTCATGACCTAGAAACCTCTTGTGTGATGTGCTGAATAAATGCAATACAAAGACACCTCCTGCTCCAGAGAAATCCAAGATTTAAGATTAGATAAGCACCCATGGGAATGCAGGGGAATGAGATGGTACGTGTCCGTCACAGCTCATTGTGGTCATTGTAGTCTTAACCATAGTCAAGTTTTGATAGAGATCAGAGACAGAATTTTGAGAAAGTTTTAAAAAGAAGAAAGATTTCACTTTTGCAGCCACCTATAACAAGCACCTCTTAACTGTGGGGAATAGAATGTGTTAAGGCATGAAAAAGCTTTGTTGCCTTCTCATTTAATTTTCAAATGAGGCAGCTTTAGTAGAAACGGCAATGGACCTTTAAGACTTAAAATTTAGAAACGCAGGTAGTGAAGGGTTAGGCCTATGTGGAAGGTCCAGAAAGGGAAGGTAAACAGGTTATGCATGATGTAGGACAGAAAGAAAAGGCCTTTGTATCTGAGGCAGAGGTGAATGATAAAAGTGGAGGGTTCAGGAATTTATTTGACAGCAACTTGCAGAGTGGGACAAGGAGGAATTTGAAACGAGAGAGAGATTTTGCAGCTATAAAACACTAAAATCTAGGACAAAAATGTCAGCTTCTTGGCTGGATAGAAAAGATCAAACAGAATCATAAAAACATCCCTCTAGCTTGAATAGGAGGGTATGCAGAGGGTGGCTAAATTAACAGGCTGAGTTCATTAGCACTTGGTCTCCTCAGTGCAAATCACTGCTCACCCCTTGATGTTCAAACTCCTGTTTCTGCTTTCCATGGTCTGGAAAGGCAAATACGGATCTCAGCTTGGAGACAGCCTTTTCTGGCTAGCACAGAGAGCTGCCCTAAGAGGTCAAATTCTTCATTAGATGCCCAGCAGAAGGGCAGGAAGAGAGTTTTAAGCCTTTACCAAAGATGCACAGCTCTGCTTTTGACAAACAGCACTGCTCCTCCAGCCTAGTTCCACATGCCAGGGCTTGAGAGACAGCAGACAGTAGCTGGTGAGAAGCATGTTAAAATTGCTCTTTTCTCCTACTGTTTTGGAGTTTTTTTATAAAATGCTCTTTGTGATGCTGGAGATGAAGCTTCCTGATCCATTAAGACATGCAACACTCCTCATTGCTCTATTCAGGTCCCATGACTTGTTTTTAAACTCTTTAAACTCTCATCTTGTGTATATATTGAAATTAGACTAAACAAAGCAGTAAACAAAACTCCAAGCAAATAAAACACCGCCCCCACTCCCCCCCCCAAAAAAAACCCCAACCAAAACCACAGTACTAAGCAATAAGCAATCAGAAAATACCAAAGCCCAATCTGCTTTCTTCAAAACTAAAATGTTGCTGGAAAAACTGCTGGAGCTCCTTTTGGGTGTGAAGCCCCAAGTTCTTCCATTCCTTGTGGCGTACTTGACCTCTCTGTAGCTTTGGGTGGTTGTGTTTGAACACACAGCTGCAGCTGATGTGGGAATGCAATTTTTCTGCTGTTAATCTGGTGCTACCTCTGCAAGAATTGTAAGGACTGAGACTTTCCAAACGGGCTAGGCTAGGGAATGCAGTCCTACCAAACACCTTGGAAATAATGAGAAGTGTATACCTGTGACTCTGATCTGCATCAGCAAGTTTCAAGCCAGATTCCCTGAACTCTCAGCTGTCTACTGGGTTGAAAAGCTCCTTCCAGGCTGTCCTGCATTTCTTCCCCTTCACTCATTTGACAGAGATGTGTGGAGACCATTGGCCGCTCGTCTATTTTGTTAAGTGAACTACTTACTGGTACAGTATTCACAGCAAGATATCTGGCTTTTGTGAAGCATTTTATTGCAGCTTTTGAACAGACATTCCTGAGGCGGCTGTGGTTTGAAGATAACAATGTTAATTCCCAGGTTCTTCTCCGATGAAGCCCATCCTGGCTCCAGCGCTGAGCTGGGGCCACTGAGAAGTACCACTTGTGTTTGAAAGCATGCGAGGTCTTTGCAAGGTCACAACCTCAGTGAGGTGCTCTTCTGTGGCAGACAGTGCTCTCGCTGTGCTCTGTGGTTTGGCAGATAGCTACAAAAACCTGGGTGTGAATGTTACTTTCTGCTGAAAAATAGCAGATGTGTGGTTTATTGAAAGAAATTTTAAAACAAATAGTAGTGGTTTGAAAACATCTGAACTAGAGTCCTTTTCTCCCCGATGGTGGCTAGCTGTCGGGTCAGGAAGGTAAAGGTGATTGTGAATTGATATGCTTTTCAAGTGAGTAATACCAGAAATGGGTTTAGGTTTTGTTTAGAAACTTCTTTTTTAATTGAAGTAAGATTGGTCTGCCAAATGAAAGTTCTGTATGCCTCTGGTGTTACAGCCAATAACTCAGCAGATTAGTTTAAAGTAGTATATTGTTGCTTTTGGGTTTCTTCCTGGCTATACTTTTTTTCTACCCTTTGGGTGTAAAAGAGCATTAAAAAATGCTCAGTGGATTGGATGATTTTTATTAACATTGGTAATTCAGGCGTAGTTAGAGGTCTTTTTTAGCCTGTGATTTGCAGTCAGAAACAGAAGTAAGAGAAGTGCTAAGATGGGGGGGATGACACAACTCCTGTGTTCAAGAGAAGGAGGAAAAAAGGAGAGGGGTTGCTACTTCTGCCCCAGTTTGTTGAACTAATCCTTTACTTTTTCCACTAGTTAAAACGAAAGTTGTTCAAACACCAAAAGTCGATGTCTTCTCCCTGGTGGACTGTTTGCTTTAGAAATGAGGTTATTGCATCTGGTGTAATTGATTCCTGCGATACACATTTCTTAAAGATAACTCCCATGGAGACTCAGTGTACCCAAGGCAGGTGCTTTGATCTGCAGGACAACGATGTGTTAACAACATGAAAAAATTATCCTGGCAATGCACATGATGTAATATAATGTGCAACCTAGTTTTGTTTTCTAAAGCTGATCTCTTTGATCTGACTTACATAAGGCTTTGAATTTCTATACATATTTTTCATCCTCCCATTTCGAAGTATTTCTCTGATTTTTATATGAAGTTTTGGATCACTGATGTCAACATAAAACAACTACTGCACATCCACTGGTAGGCTGCAGCTGTTTCTGGGTTGAAAGATGTATAGCTGTTTAAAAACTGTAGAGCAATAAATTCGGAAGAGAAAATGGAAAAGTTGCACCATATTTGAAATCACAGATTTAAAATACTGACAGTAAGGGCTTTAAATTACCGATAAAGGCAGTAAAGGCAAGTTATTAATCTGCACTTCATGAAATAAGAAGGCATAAATATTATCTGCAGAAAATTGTAAGGTGTGAATTGTTTTAGTGCTGTGGTGGAGGTATGTCGTAAAGAGGATTTGGCTGAAAATTGTAGCCATTTAGTATCTGAAAGTTTTGTGTAGTGATCTTAAATGCTTGACTCACTAGCAAAAATTTATCTTCTCGCATTTTCAGTGTCGTTCCACTTACTAATATCTTCTCGGTGGTATGCGAGCTGTTGTCTGACGAGCTCACCCTGACAACAGTACTTGGAAAAAACATAAAAGCTTGTATATACACAGTACAAAAAGAGTTATCCAGTACTTAGCTCGCTGCTAAGATTCTTTTACTTTTTGAGTTGCTAGTTTATATCCCTGAGGCATTTTGAGAGCAAGGTTAGTAATCTTTCTTCTCTTTTTAAGATCTCAACGCTAAGTCTACCTCTTCCTCCGAAAAAATTGATTGGAAATATGGAGCGTGAATTCATAGCTGAAAGACAGAAGGGACTCCAGGCCTATCTCGATGTAATTACTACCCATCACATCCTGTCTAACTGTGAATTGGTAAAAAAATTCTTGGACCCAAACAGCTACTCTGTAAACTACACTGGTAAGTGAGGAATTGCAGAGCTGCATTAGTTTCACTTTAGCATGTGTGTATATCTTCCATTAAGGCTGGCAAGGATTCACATTGAAGCACGGGGGCTGGATGGGGGGAATGACCTTCAAAATTATCACTCTGTGCATGTGATTATTTATGATAATGTTTCTCCAACTCTGCATGAATCATGCTGCGAATGTCAAATCTAAGTATTTGAATTATTTTACAGAGGAGTGATTAGGGTCAAGATCTATATAAGCAGAACTTGGGAGAGGGGTTTTGGTGAGAGTGACATCTACTTTTTCACAGTTTGTGATAAATAGGGAGGGTTGGTATTTGGAAATTATTTGTCTACCAGAGTGTAACGTGGAGTTAAGTTTGTCAGCTCTGCGTTCTATTAAAACAGCCGATCTTCTGAACACTGAAACTTGTATTCGTCATGCTTCTGAGGTTTTTCAAATCAACAGGAACGGTTGTGGTCACCTTGTCTGGCTCCCGCTGTCACTTTGGGTTGTGAGACTTCCTAGAACTAATTGTTTGAGCTAGGTTGAGTACTTTTTCAAGGCTTAAATAAGTCACACACCCTCTCCCCACAGGTACTGGAAAATCACTGCATCCCTTAAAATGATATCACAGTGATCAGTTCTCTTCGTTATTAAATGTTTCTTCTTTGAATTTGTCTGACTTCAGCTTCAGCCACTGGAAATTGTTAAATATTTGTCTTATAGACTGAAAAAAACATTTCCTCTTAGTGCTAAAACCCACTCCACAGATTTAGTTCATGGGCAAACTGAGTCTTTGCAAAATGCAAAGCTTGTTTTCATAAAAGCAGAGCCTACTGAAGCAGGAACTTACTGCTTCCTTTTCACTTGTCTTTTTGCTCTCCCTTTATGTAACATTCTTGTATCTCCAGCTTCAAAGTGCAAAGAACATTTCCCGGATGTTTATGATAAGCTGTAGAGGAGTTGTAAATTATTAGTAACTCTTTAAGGATGTAGTTTGTCTGGCTAATGCTGAGCAAGCAATTTAAATCCTCTAGGAGACACTGTGACTTCTGTGTTAATTCTGAGTGCTTTCATCAGAATTGTTTTTTCAGCAAGTTGCAGAGAAGTTAGCAGCAATCAAGTCATTGCCTATGGTCTTCGCAAACACCATCAGTCTGTCATTTTTAAAATAATGGAGCTGACATTTATTGCACTGTTCTCTCTCTTTTTCTTAGCTTGTTTTTGGAGAGAGGAGATCTAGTGCAGAAAGATCAGTGCATCCTTACCTTTTTGCTGTGTCTCTATGCCAAGATAAGCCATGTTAGAGAAAACTCCTTGTTGGCATGATTCCCTTTCTTCTCCTGCAGTCACCACTTCTCACTGAGATTTCCCCTCAGATCGCTTCATGAATAAACCAGTTGTGTTCCCAGCTGTGGGAGAATTCAGTAACCAGAAGGGTGACCTCCCCCTCCCCCCTGAAATATGCACTGGATCACGGTAGCTAGCAAACTACCTTTGCCTGCACAGAAAAGGACAGATTAACACCAAGTGAAACAGAACTGATTAGTTTACATGCGGTAATGGAAATGTAGATGCACATTAAAGGGATGTAAAAGTTAGCACTTCTACAGGTATAGCAGAACCATTTAGTGATCTAATGTAGTGATTTAATCTTCTCTGTGAGCATTGGATTTGGACTTGGAAATGTAGGTCTAGTACACGTAGAATGCAAACTCAATAAGCTAAGTTTTTTTAAAGTGGTGCTTTCTCTGTTTTCTCTGTGGATTTGAGTTCTTGGGTTAAAAATGCAAACGTCCTTTAACTGTGTTTTTATCTGATTTCCTTTTAAAGTGGTTTTGCTGACTTTCAGCCTGAATCCCTGCAGGCTTCCTTCTGGCATTGAACCTTACCTAACATGTGGATTATCATCTTAAATAGTCTCTTAAAACCTGTTTTGTTTTTTTTTCAGAAATTGCCTTACAGCACGTCTCGATGTTCTTCCGATCAGAGCCAAAGTGGGAAGTGGTGGAACCATTAAAAGATATAGGTAAGAAAAGAATACGTGAAAACTTGCCTGATATTTTTTTCCAACTATACAAGTTGTCCTAAGATTACAATACTGTTTTTGCTTACAGACCTTGTCCTGCCTGTAAGCCATGTGATTTAGTAGTGTTTTAATTAAAGCTGTTGATGACTCTTCTTTTGTAGGTTGGCGAATACGTAAGAAATATTTCTTAATGAAGATTAAGAATCAACCAAAGGAACGGCTAATGTTAAGCTGGGTACATATACTTTCATCTCATGCTCAAGTCTTTCTTAATGAACCTGGCTTTTTTCCTTTATCTTGACTACCATGCGTGAGTGACAGCGACGTAGACTTAAGAGCTCCATCTTTTAAAGAGCCTTGAAAGCCCTTAGGTGGATGTGTAGTGTGGGAAATCCTTATGTTTCTTTCCTCTGGTGGCAAATCCAGTTTGCAAGTTTCTGTGCTTGGTCATTTGTTCCTATTCCTGCACCTCTGTCTCTTCAGTTGTAAGCATGCTGACTGTAGTATAAATTTGCTCACTGAAAGTAATAAGGTGACCCTTTCCAAAGTGGTAGGTTTCCTTACTTGAATCTTTAGTTTTACTGACCAACAGGGGAGAGAAGCAAGAACTGCTCCTGTAAGGCCGACATGTATTGACACCAAATACTTTGTTGTTACTAAACGCTTGTGTTCCTGTGCTGAAATGTGCTGCCCTCTTAATTATATCAGCGTAGCTGTTTGTGAGACTTCACTGGAGAGCGGATATCACTAAAGCCTGCAGGAGGAGGGAATTTTTTTTTTTGCTGGAGAGGAAGAAGGTGGGGTTTTAAGCCTTATCGGTTCACAATGTGCACAGTCCCCAAGTTTGGCGTTGGCAGAGTTCATTCAGTGGTAGTAATGTACGTCAGATACGGGGGGAGGAAGGAGGCAATAGTACTTATTTACTGTCAGACACTTCATATTGTGAAACCATGGCTTTATTCAGCATCTTCAAGTTTCATTCTGTATGTGTAATTTCCTTGCTTGCTCTTCAACGTATACCTTCAATCAGCTGCCTTAATTTGTGAGAGCAGAATATAGATCACGCTTTCTTTATGGAATGCAACATCTATTATGATGCCATTCTTTTCCTATTTATTTCCAGGCTGATCTTGGCCCTGATAAATACTTGTCTGACAAAGACTTACAGTATGCTGTGAAACTTCTTTCTTCCTGTTCTGTGAGTATTACTTGAAGACTTTTAAACTGTGCCAGCACAAAAGTGCTTGTCAAGAACTGATCTTGCAAAAGCACATGTAGGCTAGCAGACATAGTTTATAATTTTAGAGTTGCTTTCATTTAAAGATGTGTGAACCTTTTAATTACATTTCCCACACAATATGAGGTAACATGTTCTCAGCACAAATAATAATCCTGCAGGGTTATTACAGGAGATTCAGAGTTGTGGTTAATTGTATTTTCTTCCTCTTGTGCAGTAGTGTGAGATCACAAGCTTTTATTTCAGCTCCTGAGCACTTTTAGGCTGTTAGGGTAGTGCTGTCTAGGTGTAATTGCTAACCCATGTGCTGGGATCATTCTCAGGCAGCAGTGGGTAAGGCAGTGCAGCGAGTGTTGTTATTTTTTCAATTCTTTGAACTTAAGGCAGGAATATCTTAGTAGAGGTACAGCAGAGGCTGTACAATTTAAGCTCCTGTGCAGTGCCACGGTATAAATCCAATAGGTATCTCTGTCTGAAAAACTGGTATTTGACTCCAAAAGGAATTTCTCTTTAAGGATGTTAGGCATGTGAGAGACTGGCTGGAAGGGATGGTGTCTAAACCTCTGGTAAACCTCTGCGCAGTCTTGCAGCTCAGCAGATGCACACAACAGAAGAGGCTGAAAACTAGGCATTTCAACCTTCAAACCACACTGAAACTGATGTATTAAAATAGGACATGAACAGGGGGTCTTTTCCTAACTTGCAATTCCAATTAAAGCATGTGTTACACGTGCAATTTATTTCCAACTGTGCTGTCTCATTTGGTTTCACAGAGTTGCAGGAAGTCATTATAATAATTTCTGAAGACGTAAAACTGTTATGACAGCTAATAATGCCGAGTTCCCTTATGTGCCATAGTTGTATAAAACCATGAATGAGTTTATTAGCTTAGCATGACTTAAACCTGCAGTAAAGCTGCTCATGTATAAGTATTAATGGGGCTGGATTCTTCATTTGTCTCAACTGCCAGCATGTTTTGTTAAAAAAAGATGCTGGATTTTTTTTTTTTTAATTTCTTATGTGGAAATTTATATTCTTATGAAGTTTACTTTGCATTTACTCCAGGTTAAGACTGACTAACTTGGGCAAATGTCACTGACAGAATCCAATTTATTACTTTAAATATACAATTCAGGCAGATTTTTTCTTGCTTGTGAATCGAGAAAAAAGGAATTACTGAATCTGTCATCTAAAACTTACTTACAGTTTCTTCTTTTGGTAGCATCCTTATATTTACAAAATCACTTTTGCCACTGCCAATGAATCTTCAGCGCTGGTTATTAGACCGTTCAGTGAAAAAGGGACACTAAAGGACCTTATTTATAAGGTAAGGTCTGCCCCCTTGCCCCCAACTCAAATGGTAGAATATTTCCTGGAATGACCACAGGATGTCTTTTATAAAACTGTTTACTATCTATTGCAAACTAAGACAATTACTGGGTTTTCTGAGCATGATACTTGATATGTGTGTTTCTTTTAAAGGCAAAGCCAAAAGACCCATTCCTGAAGAAGTATTGCAATCCTAAAAAAATTCAAGGTCTTGAACTTCAGCAAATAAAAACATATGGAAGGCAAATATTAGAGGTATTTTTTTTTTTCTTTATTTACCAGCCTTTACGATTTGGGTTTTTTTAGGCCAACTGGTTTAACTAGAAAAAGCAGACAAACATTTGAACACACAAGCCTTATTTCAGCAGCAGACTTCAAAGCTAGATGTAAATTGAGATTAGCTGCTGGGCATTGAAATTAGATGTGTGCGTGTGTGGCCATTTCTGACCAGAAAACCAAAAAGGCAATGGGTACATGTGGAGCTTAAGTGGGAGAAAGGTGATAACGTAGTTTTTCCCTTGTGGAAAAAGGGAAAGAAGTAATTCATAGCCTGCAGAACTTGTGCCATAAAGTCATTCTCAGTAATGTGGTTGGTTTATTTTTTTTTTAAATTTTTTATTCAAACTATAATACTCAGTAGAATTGTGAATTTTAGTTTCCAGATCTCTCTGGGAGGCGTCTGTAAGCCTGCTTTGAGGATCAGCATCAAATGTTTGTTTTTTGAGAAATGTTACCAGTGAAATGGAAATGAATAGTCAGCCAAAGATAATGTAGATAGACGATAAAGTTGAGCAAGCATTCCAAACAGGGGTCTCATTTATTATGTATCTGCTTTAGTATTGGAGCATATAAGATCGTGAGTTCATCGGAGCATCTAGTGACAGTTCTTCTGTATTGAATTTTTTTCAGGTATTAAAATTCTTGCATGAGAAAGGATTTCCTTATGGCCATCTTCACTCTGCCAATGTGATGTTGGATGGGGACACCTGCAAGTTACTGGATCTAGAAAATTCCTTGTTGGGACTTCCATCATTTTATCGATCATACTTTTCACAATTTCGGAAAATTAATGTAAGATTCAGGCAATTAATTCAGATGACTCTTATGCATCCCTTTATCCTCAACTTCTGTTTGTGGAGAATTGACTAGAATGAAAAAAACCACCCCTCTCTCAACCCCCTTCTTTTTATCTGAGCTTTTCTCCATTGCATCCCTTTTCTGCTTCCTGCAAATCACTGTCTGGCTGTGCAGTTTTGTTGCAGCATGCTGGAGTGAGGCTGAGGCCAAGGGTAAGCAGGCAGGAGGGGAGCGCAGGCGAGGGTTTTTGTGACAGCAATGCTGGCACAAATAGAGGTAAACTGCAATTGTTTTAAGATCTCTTTCCACCCTGGTCTTGTATTTCATGGGAATGTGCATATTGCCTACTGCACTTTTTCGCTTGTCTGTCTGTACAATGAGCACAGCTTATTACTTGGTCTTAGCTGGGAGTAGTCACCAGCCTTGTCTTTGGTGGATACCGTGAGAATTGATTAGATGCTTGCAGACGTCTAGCTATTAAAAGCTGTTTTTAATTCGTTTGAAGGGTGTCTCTTAGCTGCAGGCTTGCAAAGCAAAATACTATCTTCCTACAAACATATGAAAACAAACTTGCCCTGTTGCAGCAATACAGTCTTTTAGCCAGCATCTTGCCCTGCCTTTAAGTGCTCATTGTAATAAACCTCATACAGCATCACGAGACAGCCTGCGTGCTGACCTTGCTAGACAGGTTCTACTCTGCTGTCAAAGAAACGATGAAAAGTTCATGGCTAGTCCAAATCTGTTAGTGCCATCAAAGCTCTAAGCCTCTTCAAGTAAGAGGAGCCATTTCTGTTTAAACATGATTCAAAAATCTCGGAAATATGTTGTCTGGGAACTTTGCTTGTTATTTGCAGCTTGTACAAACCTAAGGAGGAGTGAAAGAGGCTCTCCTAGGTCTGTTTGGTATGTATTTTTGCTGTCTTTATCTACCTCCCTGTAAAGTGGCAGATGGTCATACTATGAATCTCATTCTTTACTGTTTGACTTAGCTAGTAAAACGTGCTTGGTTGTGATTCGTATCAATGTATGGCTCTAAACTACTTTATGTGAAAAGAGTTTACTACTTTATGCACTTTTACAGGACATAACTATACTGCTGTCCCATTTCTGTCATCACGTACAGCAGTAGCTGGTTTTGCTTGAGGCGTGAAGATTTCATTTGAGCTGAAGTTGTGCAGGGAAATGGTTGTGGTTACAAACTATCTTCATGGTTCCTCTTTTCTGTCTTCAGATGAGACATCACTCCTTTTCTTTAGTGGGTTATCGCATGTTTTCAAACTAGTTGTGAAAAACTGATTAGTTCTAGCAAGTTGTGGTTTTTTTTTTTTTTTTTATTCCTCTACAGACTTTAGAAGGTGTTGATGTACATTGCTTTGGGCACTTACTGTATGAAATGACATATGGAAGACCCCCAGATACGATTCCAGTAGACAGCTTCCCTCCTGCACCATCGGTGTTTGTTGGTTAGTATACAAATGAGAAAATGTCAGTCTCCTCTTCCTGCATACTCTTACATTTACTGAAGCTGAAGTGCTGTGAAATATCAGCCTAACAGCTTTGCAGAGTCTGACTGGAAAGAATTGCTTAATAATTTTTAAAAAACAGAAAATGTGTTCTTCCTGAAGTATGTGTAGCATATAATTATTTTTTTAACTGAGTGATAAAACAGTGCGTAGTAAGTAATTAGATGTCTGGATTCCCTCGCCTCATGTCTAACATTCTTGAAAAGTTTGTACGTGCAATAGTAACACTCTAATAAAAAACACATGCCACGGAGCTTCCTCACTTTTTAGCTGATGCAGTACTTAGGGGAGCATCAGGCAGCAGTGCCAGACGTTCATTCTAAATCATTTGCTATCCTGCCGTGCAAAAATGTGTTCATTATTCTTTCTTTGGTAGTGTCTGTGTTGGAATCCATTCTGACCTGTGAAGCTATGAAGAATGGCATGCCAACTGTTTCACGGCTCTTACAGATGCCGTAAGTCTTGTTCTACTCGTTTTATACTCATAACGATGTTTTTAATTATATTAGGAGGAAGAACCTTTTTGCTCTTGTTCTGTTTTAGAAAGACTTGCTCCTTGTTCTGAGGGATGTTGCATATTCCAAATGAAGCTTTAAAATTGATCGGCTTTATAGAGCCCATCGCTTGATAAACACTCATTTAACATTTCTTTCTCTCTCGGTGTGTTGGAGCTGCCATGAATGCATTTTATTTAGCATGGTGCTATGATTTAAACTGATCCAACTAGTGAAGTAGTGCAAGCATGATTGTGATCACATACTGATTGTTTTAAAGCATTTAGAATAGGGAGTCTTTTTGCATCTACCCTTCAGGCCTACTTCAGTAGATTTTGCTATTGGTTTACTTATGACTAGCAAAATACAATCTTGTTTTGCTCAGCAGTGACATTTAGACTGGGTCTGAGTATGAAATGTTATGTAGAAGTTCTGGCTGGTTTCTTGCAGGGCTGGCTTAGGGATTCTCTAAAGCACAGTCAGAATGCGTTTCCTTGCAGGCTGCCCACCCAGTGGTTCAGGGAAGCGGTAAAGGCAGGTACAGAGCAAAACTGGGATGCAGAAAAGGAGCCATGTCAGTGTGTGACTGAGCTGGAGCTCATACCTGTCTGCAGTCAGGAGACAATATTACCAGGGGAATTGTCTGCTGTCACTGTGCTGTGACATGTCACCAGCATGCTGAATGTAGAGCCACAGCTCCGGGTAGGGGGGGGTGTTCTTTTGTTTTTTTCCTAGTACGAGGTGCCATAGTCATGACCTTATAAATGACAGATTGCCCATACCTAAATCTGGGTGTGATCTCACAGTATATGGATTGCAGTACATTTAGAGCGTGCTCCAAGATTCATGTTTCCTGGCTGGGAAGAGTCACTGCAGGCTCATCTCAGCCTTCAATTCCTTCTACTCCTCCCTTCCTCTGCTCTTAAAGGAGGTGGGAGGTAGAGAGGAGAGTGTAAGCA
Organism: Rhinoptilus africanus; assembly: GCA_013400135.1. Classification (NCBI taxonomy): domain Eukaryota; kingdom Metazoa; phylum Chordata; class Aves; order Charadriiformes; family Glareolidae; genus Rhinoptilus; species Rhinoptilus africanus. Next base: position 253,758 of record VXBO01002686.1, read on the forward strand.
GGGGAGGAATACTATAAGAGAACTCTGTTAATACAGGAATATACAGATGTTAACAGATGTTGAACAAACAATCCATGCCCAGCTGTATCCAATGTATAGGATATTATACTACATTCGCTTCATACCAGTACTCTTCACAAGTGTTCTACGTAGATGTACAATGCAATTAATGTAATTTAAATATTTATTAACCTTTATTATAACCTATAGACATGAGTTTGCTTAATTTTGCAAGTACATGTAATCAGAAAGGGTCGGGAAAGTGCCCCATAAACAAGGGCAAACATTTGTGGGTTTTTAAAAAATCTTTTAAAATTTGGTTTATATCTGAATTTTTCATGAAATAGTATTCTTACAAAGTTGATTCTAGAGTTCTATTTGTTTTCTCTAGTATAGGCCTGTAATAATTTTCCATAGTGCCAGCATCAAAAAAAAAATCTCTGAAATCATTATCTCGGAGCCAGGCTTGAGATCTCTTTCTGGGACAGTTTTCTAGTATGTTCTCCAGAACAAAGTATTGTGAAATGGACTAACCAATTTATTTTCAGACTACCGTTGCCCTCTAGTGTCTTTGTTTTGGATGGAAAGGGATTAATCCTTTTTGCTGTTGCGGCTGATACCATGGAGGAGAGAGCAAAAGTATTTGCTTTAGTTGCCTTTGCCAGAGTACAGACAAGACTGTAGATATTTTCAAATGTTAGGTTCACTCATTGATCTTTCACGTGGCTCTTGTTGATGCTAGAACAACAGTTGTGCTAAGAGAGTTTTCTTAAAAAGAGCGATGATTTTGTTTAGGTGAAATTTAAAATAAAGTCACTGGTAATTTTTTGTCATTAAAGAATCCATATAGTTTTAAGGAAAAGGCATTCTTGTTCTGGGGAAGCCCTTCTCTGCCTTTGCTAATTGTGCCTGTTCTATCAGCTTTCAAAATACTTCACACAGTCTTGTTTCTCTGCCATCAGTAGTGGCTACGTTCAGAGGGTTGGATGCTGCTAACTTTACAGCAGTGCTTGGAAAATAAAAAGCAGTACATAAACACCTGTTGAAAAAACCCAAGCAGTGGTGTAGGGATAAGGATAGAGAAGGAAAAGGAGAAAGAGGGAGTTAAGTGAACAGTACCAGTAGTATTCTTGCTGTGATTCTGCCTATCTCTTGGGAATAATATTCCTTTTTTTTTTTTCTTCCTTTTTTTATCCACTCACAGATTATTCAGTGACGTCCTGTTAACAAACTCTGAGAAACCACAGTTTAAGGTAGAGTTGAACCTTGATTTGCTGATGTTTGTGGAAGTGCTAGGCTGTGGGTAGCTATGCATTAATTGACAGATAGGGTAGAGAAGAGCTGGCTTTATGGTGATTGCCATCAGTATTTAGATTCCTGTGCTGAATTGTACCCAAGAATGTTGTATCACCCCTTAGAAGGGAGGCACGGTGTGACCCATGAGCGTTCCAGTGCAGTTCCTGTTCTGGAGCTCGTTTGCATGACTTATGATGGTGCTCTGTCTGAGCAGAGGCTGCTAAGTAATATGGGTCCCTTGCAGTGAGAAGAAATTAATTGCTAAGACCTGTGGAAACTGATTTTTGTGAGGCGAGATGATCACCACGTTGTTGCCAGCTCCAGTGCTGCAGTGCTGGGACTTTTGGGGAGCCGTGTCTGCCCCCTGTGGGGAGCTGCCCCAGGGGATGACTGCTGGAGGGCATGTGTCATGTCTTGTGTTGTCAGCCTCATGGCAGTCTGGGGATGTGACCGGAGTATCAGAACAGTTAGCTGTCCCTGCCATCAGAGTATCCCTTCCATTATTCAGTGTTTCTTTGTCCCTGCCATCAGATTTGTAGCTAGGTTTGGAGTGGAAAACACACATCTATATTCTTCTTTTCACCTTCACTAAGGGAATAGTGTCAGTACTTGGGGCTTTAGATGGGCAACAGGATCAGATAAATGGTGAGTCAAGTTATGTTTTCCTTTATCACATTTTGTGCTGTGATTTTTTTTTTCTCCCATTCTCTATTAGATTCCTACTAAGCTAAAAGAGGCATTGAAAACCTCCAAGGAATGCATAGAGAAACGATTAACAGAAGAACAGAAATTGGTAATGTCTGCATTTCTTTACTATATTTCCTACGGACATTCTATTTCCTCTTATCACTTTTACATGGGGAAAGTGAGTTTCTACTCACTCAAAGTGATTTTGAGTAATGAAGGCTTTCATCAACAGATTTGCTTTCCCAAAACTGTAGTATGAGGAGTTGAACAGCTGTTGACTGTATGGCATTTCACTGTTTTAAGTGGTGCAGCTTCACAGGATCATTTTAACTGTGGTATGAGACTTCATGAGCTATCAGCAACAGTAAAGATAAAAATGAAAACTGAAAAAGAAAACAAAACACATGGAGTGACTACAGAGTGTTTTCTTGCACCCCAAACATATGCTTTGTCTGAGAACATTTAAGATCTTAACATGGTCTTTTTCTATTTGAAGATTCACCAGCACAGAAGGCTGACAAGAGCTCAATCTCATCATGGCTCTGAAGAAGAAAAAAAGAAAAGGAAGATCTTGGCACGAAAAGTAAGCAGTCTTTAAATAAGTTTCTCGGACAGAAAAAGACGTGTATCTTTTTTTGAATGTTTACCATGCACAAGCACAGGTATGCTGGTCTATTCTGTCCTGTATCTTTCTCTACTATTGCCTGGTTGTTTTCACTTCTGTAGCTGAGCAATACACTTCGTAAGAACTTTAATTTATAATGGTAGCTGACTTGTGTACTGGCTTAACCTATTAGTGGTTCCTGTATGAAAACAGGCTTGGCTAGCAGCTCATACATGGATGACAGCCTGTACTGCTTCTTTCTGCCTGCTCAGGGTGTTGGAGCCTTTTCCAATCTGCCTCTGCAGCACACTGTCCGTGTTTCTCTTCCTTTTCGTGGGTCAGTTTTCTGCCTTTCCCTTGTGGAGTTGCCCCATTTGCTTGCCTGGAGATATCTGTGTGCACAACAGCCTTGCTGCTGTTGTCATTGTGGCAGCACGTGTCGGGTGTGGGCACTGATAAACCTTATGTGGATGGTTGTTACAAATCTGTGTGTCAGTTCAATCCTTGTCACAGAAAGTGATTATTCATTCCCATCTTCTTTTTCTTCTCTTTTTTAAAGAAGTCAAAACGCTCTGCCTATGAAAGCGGGGAAGAACACTCAGCAAAATACAGCAACTCAAATAACTCAGGTAACTACAGAGAGGAGAGCTTGTTTTTACACAGCTATGTCAATGTTTTTGTTGTTGCTGTCATTTCCTGGCTTAAAAGATCCAGGGCCACCATCAGTTTACACATTAATATTGGTCTACCAGAGCCTGGTATCACTGTTTTAGCTATTTAATAATAGATAAAACTAGGGCTGAAAAATATTGTCAGTGTTAGATTTTCAGCTGCTTAATGTAAAGCAATGTGTCCTCTGTTCTGTGCCCCATTCAAAAGGAAAAAAAAATCAGTCTCTTGATTCTGTTTGACATTTGAGTGGAATAATAATAACATCAGTTATTTGGGCCATTTAATAATGCAGCCTTCAGGGAGAAACTCTGGTGATGTGTTTCCTTAGTGAGGTGTTAAGATGAATGAGAAAATTATCTGTTTAATTGCTGCTTCAGTGCCAAATTCTGAAACAGCAGAGCCTTTGACAGGTCTTCATTTAGTTAATAGGCCCGGTTGGTACTACCGAACAGTTTAACAGAGTTGACTTGCCTGGCTAAAATGTGTCTGAAAGCAGCCTATTGTGGAATAGTCAGATATTGGAGTAACTTGTGAAGTACAGCAACTGACTGAAAATCATCTCTTACAAGGAGAAATGGGGTGCCATCCATGCAGTGGCACAACTCTTAAGGAGAACAGAATTTGGACGCTGAAATCCAGCAGCCTAAGCAACAGAAAAGAAGTGTTTCCCATTGAGGAATACTGTTGAGTGTGCTTATGTCTTTGGACCTCCTCTGGTACTGTGTACTGTTGAGTCTCTCTGTTCTGATTGGGTCTGAGTGACGCTGTTCGGATGAATGTGAATCTTTCCCAAGATTTCAGTGGAAGCAGGATTGAATCTTCAGTCAATAAAGTTGGCTTGTTTCCAACAATCTGTCTTGTCTGACTGTGTTGAATTTTCATGTCACAGCTTTAGTTACTAGACTGTTGTTTTATTTAGCAGGCTCTGGGGCGAGCTCCCCATTAACGTCTCCATCATCCCCCACTCCACCCTCTACAGCAGGTAAGTTCAAGAGTCATTAGAGTGTTTGTCTTTTTCTTTGTTTTTTTTTATTCGCCCCCTTCAACTGTGGGTGTTATTTCCAAAGATGGCTAAGGGATGGTGGTTTTCAAGCATGGAATACAGAGATGACATATATCTTGTGTCAGCCTGAGCATTTGCTGTCTTTTAACGGCCATAGAGAACCTACTAATACTGTTCTTTTCATTTAGTAACTTTTCTTGAGATACACATGGTATGATTTACCCATGGAGTACAAGTGCTTGCTTCAAAGTCTCTATTACTCCAGTCCTACCAACATTGCTACTTTCCAGACATTTTCTGGCCCTCGTATTGCAGTATGCATTTGTTCTGATGTAAATGGCCTGTTGGCTCGGAAGTATTGTTTGTTGATCCCTTGGTTTTTTGTATTGTCACTTTATCCTGTATTACTGTGATGTAGTTTCAGGAATTTCAGGTTCTGGAGAGACCTTATCTCAGCCTTCCAGTACCCAAAGGGGGCCTACAGGAAAGTTGGGGAGGGACTCTTGATCAGGGAGTGAAGTGGTAGGACGAGGGGTAACAGTTTTAAACTGAAAGAGGGGAGATTTAGATTAGATATCAGGAAGAAATTCTTTACTGTGAGGGTGGTGAGACACTGGAACAGGTTGCCCAGAGAAGCTGTGGCTGCCCCATCCCTGGAGGGGTTCGAGGACGGGGCTTTGAGCAGCCTGGTCTGGTGGGAGGTGTCCCTGCCCAGGGCAGGGGGCTGGAACTAGATGATCTTTAAGGTCCCTTCCAACCCAAAGCATTGTGTGATTCTATTAATTTTAGGTGTGACAAATTCATTGGCTTAGGCTGTTTAAATCTCCCCTGTTCTGCTACAGTCCATTGGTAACACCAGTAGGACTGGTAGGAACAAGTCAGAAACTGATTTGGGTTAAAAATAATATCTTTATTATTTGTGGCCAGTTCCCTCTTCCAATTTGCTAGGTAGCTGTGCAAACAGTTTTTCTAATATTTCAGACAGGTGATGAGAAGTGGTGAAGAATCTGTTTGAGAGGGCAATAGTGGCCGTGCTTCGGTCTGAAAGGCTAGAAGAGGAGCACTGGCAAAGATTAACAGCAAGAGGTGTTAATGGAATACATTTCTAGAAGGGAAGCAGTCCATAGCGTTGCCGTTTGTTATGCTGACTCACGCCATATGATTCCTAGTCCCAGGAACTTTCTGCAGAGCACAACTTGTTAACTGAAGCAGTGCAATCAAATTTGTCATTGCTGTGGATGGCCTTTCAAAGGACACTGCAGCCTGTGTGATGGAATTCAAATCAGTCATGCTGAAATTCAAATTACTCATTTCTCCTTCAAGTTGAGGTTATATTGAAGTGTATATTTTAGGAACTAACTTCTCTCAGTTAGTCTCAACAAGATAATTACTGTTATTGTGTTGCACAATGACAGCGCTGTTCTACGGATGTACTCATTCTTCGCTGGAGGGTTTATTTCCAGTTCTGTTTGCTTTAGTAAGGAAGTAGCTGAAAATACAAAAGAAAACCTTGTGTCTCCAAACTGGACAGATGTTTACAAAACACTTTTTTTTTTTTTCTGCAATAAAACTGCTTTTCACTTACGTTTTTAACGTATTGGAACTTGGTTGAAAGCTTTTTCAAGTTTTGAGCATGCGATGCAGGTTTATGTGTAGACGTGTCTCAAATGGCTAAAAATGGCTCAAGTTTGGGCTCAAAATGTGGCTCTGTTGTTCGGACCATATTGTCACAGCGTGTCGGTCATCCTGCTGGCAGTGTGCTCCTGGTGACTTGTAGTGATCAGCCCGGTTTGCCGCTGTGCATGTTGCCCTACCTGCATTCAAATTGGGAAATACTTTAGTGTGCTGATGGCTTTGATGCATTTGATTGGGTGCGAAGACAAGTGTCACCAGTTCAGGAGTGCTTTTGTGAGTAGAATTCATAGAAGAAACTTAAGATACTAGTTTTAAGAGAAAGTTAGTGTTCCTGATTTTTTTTTCACCAGCAAGGTTGTGCTTTCATCTATTCTAAGCAAGTATGCTGTTACCGACTCGATGTAAAACTCACTGGCCCCATGGTAGGACTCTCTTTGTGACAGCTGATGCATCCATAGCCTGTATCTCTCTCTTCCAGTTTCCTTGCACTTACTAAGGATATTTACCTCTAAACCAAAATTGCTTGTCCATATCGGTGTGGTGAGATGACTGTCAGAAGGGGAACGAGGCTTTTGGGTCTGTCTTTGTGGTTTGGCTGCAATCATGGCATGTCAAAGGATCTTGCTGATATGACGCCATGACAAAATGAAGGCTGACATGGACAAGTGTACCCAACAGATGCTCTTGCCCTTGTCCTGGCCCGTAACTAACCAAATCCATGTGGTGTGTGGAAGGGTATGTGCAGAGACAGAGACACTGACCAGAGGGGAACAGGCTCCGAGCTGACATGTGGGGGGTTTCTTACACATTGAGATGTGCTTTGTCTCTCAACAAAGGCCTTGCGCGACTTGGCTTGCAGTAGAGTGCTTGGTGTGGTCAATGCAAAACATACTAAGAAAGAAAACGATTGCTGGCTTCATCTGCCTTCGTAAGGGTAGCTGCAAGTGTAGGATGGAATGCACGACCTGCTTGGAGGGGAAAGGTGTCTACTGGAAATGCAGGCTTTCATGGGCTTTTCTCATTCACTGGAGTTTTGGGCTGGTTTTGTTGCAGATACTCGGATAAATATAATCTTTGAAATATGTTGTTTAGATTGTGGCAAGTGATTCTAATGTAACTTTTGATGTTTCTGACATTCTCCCTTGAATGTTTGATTCTTTTTTTCTCCACTTGCACAATTCTTTGCTTTCTTGAGAATGTGTTATTTTTCTTTGTGGCTATGAGCTGTGGCTAGGATCAGAAGGGATGCAGAACACTGTGGTGTGAGTTATTTAAAGCTTCACTGCATTGTCTTTAAATCCAGTAAGCCCATAAAATACCAGCAAGCTCTCTTACCATAGAGAAAAGTGTGGAAGGTGCCATTTTCCCTTCCCTGCGGGAATAAAGCGAAAGAGTTGTACTTAACTTTAGCTGTCTTTTTCTGTGCCAGTTGTTCTGAATCCTTCAGTACGACATACGTTTCATAGACATCCAAATGTGGTGCACATTTTCTGCCCTTCACCTTTCTGTAAAACAATTAAAATGCTTTAGTAAGTGCTGCTCTTGAGTGTGTCTGACCCATGCAGCATAAGTGTAAATACAGGTGTTAATGCAGCAGGAATTGTTCCTTGAACGGAATGGATTTCGTCTTCTATGGCTAATCTTCCTGCAGATTTCTTGCTAAATCTCTCTAAATGCACTTTAATCCTGTAAAGCTTGAATTATGGCATGTGCAACTGAAAGCATGTGTGTTGTATTTGTTCATCAAGTATAATAATGCTTATAGCATGGAAAACTGTGGTTTGTTGTTCAGAATAAGACAAAGTATTGTATATGTAATATGAAATAGTCTGCTATCCTCATATTTGTCAGCAAATAAGAATGTATTGATTTTTGTACTAACTTTTCAGCTAACAGTATCTGTTTTTCTTACTTTGACACGAGATCCGGATGATTAACTTGTGTCCTCTCTCTTTCTCTGCTGTCTTCAATAGAGCATGCATCATTTTGAACGTGAATTTTCGGAAAAGTAAGCTAATGCTGATTTATCTCTTTAAAGATGCTCTGTTTCTGTATGGGAAAGTTGAATGCAAATCTTGAACTTCCTTAGTATTGGGAGGGAATAGAAGAAAAAAATCTAAACATTCTTACGGATTGTTTTAATGAAATACAGCATCTTTAAAAACGCTATCACCAAAATTATTTTCTTTGTTTGCATCCCATTCTCCGCCAAGTTTTTAATGCTGTTTGCACAATTACTGTCACTTTAAATTCATAATTAAGTTTTTGTTTCAATTCAGGCATCAAGTTTACAGCATCTGATTTACTTCCTATTCCTTTTAACACACTCTCTTAACAAAAATGTCCCTGTAAAAAAACCTTGGTAAGTTCTTGTTTGAGTGTTTTATTCTTACAACTGCATGAATGAGTAAAATGTGTGTTTGAAGGCAACTTCTTTCAACAAATGTGTACTGGAAAGGTCTAGTGGTAACTGAGGACTTATCTCTAGTATATATGAAAAATATTTCACAGTTGGGCAGAATGATTTAATCCGTAGATGTAACTGCATGATTTCCTTTGCACCACTCACGTCAAGAAGAGAAGGACAGTTTGGTTTTGATTGACTAATAGAAATTAATTGAAGATTTTCAGAACCATGCTCTTAATTGTTGGGTTCAATATGCAGTGCTCATAGTTAGTCAGATACCATCCTAAAAACTGTATTTATGTGTTAAAGCAGAGCTCGGGTGTGAGAATATCATTGCTTGTAATCAGTCTCTGAAGAGTTTAACTGTATGGCATTATTGACAGCTCAATTTCAGTAGTCATGAGTCCTGAGGAATTTAACAACTTTCCAGGAAGGAAAGTGATCTCTCCCCCTGCTTCCCTGTTTTTTCTACCCCAACTGCAGAATAACCAGACTAAATGTGAAGATAACATGTGGAATCTTGGCCTAATGCTACTTAGTGGTACAAGCATTTGAGGCTTTTTCCCCCGCTCCCAGTCAAATGTGTACCTTCTTTCACTAAATATTTTGCCGTTGTATTTGTATTCCATAGAGAGCCCTGCCCCCTATTGCATCTTGTACAACTACTGGTGTAGCTTCTTCAACCTCAGCTGGCAATTCCTGCCAAAACCCTTGGCTTTGTTCTCTGCAGCTCTTGCATCTCTTTCGAGCCATTTTGTATACGATTAGCTGGTCTTGGCTCTCTCACAGCAGTTCATCTGATGAGTTTTGTGATAGCGGTGGTACGCCAGTCCTACGGTGTTCAGCTCTGACCACTTTAACCACAAAAGTGATTACTTTAACTGTTCTCGGTCTTGTTCTTCCTTTGGCAAAGTGTCAAGATTTGCTTTGCTGCACTTTGCTGGCACTCCGTACGCACATGCGAAACAGAAAGACTCTAACCTAGGGGATGGTTTTCCAGTATTTCTAAGAATGAATTGACTTACATCTTTAGCTAGTGTAAAAAGTAAATTTGGGTAAGTCAAGTTAGATGGCCCCAAGGCTTCAATATGCAGTTTATTTCAGTTTGTGGTAACATTGTGCAATGCTTTGATTACTTCAGAGAGCAACTGATCCCTGTGCAAGTGGCATGTTAAATTGTTTCAGTTGATCTCTGGTATTTCTACTAGGACATGAGTGTTCCCTCTGGAAGGGAGAAGAGTGAAGATGAGCCCAATATATACTTCCATATTTTGTTGCCACAGAAGGTTTTCATGCCAATGAGAATTTCTGCTGAAGAGTTGGCAGTGCTAGTGTCACAGCATGTATTAATGTACACTGGCAAATTGAACGCTTTGTGTGAACACTCTGCACTTTGAGCTTGCTCCCGTGGGCGAAAGGGCTCTCTTCAAAGACTGGTACAAATAGAAAATGAGGGAGCTTTGAGTTACAACTTTCATCTAGTATAACTGCTTTTTTTAGTTGCAGCAGTTTCTTTTTTACTATTACTTATTAGCGTGAGAGCAAGTGTTAGTGAGGAACAGAGAGAACTGGAGCACAGAGAACTCTGCCTGCTGTTTGTTTTTGGTAGCTGAGCTTTATCCTTCATCACCTCAAGTCTGTGTGCCATAATGTCCTTTAACTGCTTGGTATTTGCTTACTTCATAGCAAGCAGTTCTACTTCAGTAGCCACAGCCTCTTGGTTGGCCTCATGTTCTTTTGTGTTCTGTCATAGCTGTTGCCGCTCACCGGTATATTCCTCTTTGTAGGTTAGAGCTAACAAAAGCAAGGGTTACACTATAGGTGCCATCTGTCTCTCTGGTCCTACTATGGAATAACTTATGATCTAGATAAGTCAAAATTCACTGTTGAATGGTTCTAAGATATTAATCATTATGCCCCTGCTCATTGCAGAATATATGAGACAAGACAGGCCCACCATTCCCCATATAGCTGGTGATGTGCTGCCAACGGCACCTTCATGTGGATGTCTTGTGGAATGGCGAGGGGCCACCTCTGAAGTCCTTTGCTCTTACTCCCACATGGACCTTTGATTATACTTGTGTGGAAATGATGGTGCAACGCTCAGCAGCCGCGTTACACAAGATCAGGGTGTTTGTGAGAGCTGCTTGGGGCAAGTAAGGCCACTGGCTTGGACCTGAGCTGCCAGGAGGCACCTCCACACGGGCCCTTGCTGCTAGGTACCTGCCTGTGCCGCTGCGGGCTCCGGCTTCCCAGGGAGTCAGGATGCGGAGGCTGAGGCACAGTGAGAAGCACCAGATGGATGGGACAGGGGTAGAAAGCAAGGGACAATGCAAAGGTGGGAGTAGGAGAGGCAGGGGGGTGAGTGGCAGACGGTTGTGATTCATTCAGCCTGTGAAAACAAGCGTTTGTTACAACGTGTTCGGAGAAAGTCTGACAGCACTGTGGGAAGTGGAAAACACTTCCAGAAAACTCTATCTGCAGTTAGAATATAATGTAATCTGACCAAGCAGCCATCACAAATACTACAGCAATGTGGTCCTGTAATGTTAAATAAGTTAGTCGTGAATAAGAACAGGTAGTAAGATTTGCTTCCAGTCTCTGTTACTGTTTGTGACAGAGAGCAAACTGCTTCACCGGGGACCAACAAGAGAAACTGAAGCTGGAAGTCCTGTTAAGTGATCTCCATTTCCCTCAGTGCAAGATCACATTTGAGTCATGTTTTCATCCCCGAGTACTGAGGCACTTCAGGCTTCATTTCAGAGGTGTCTCGGATGACACGACTCACCTGCAGATAGAGGGATTTGATCACTGGCATTTCTCATCTGTTCTGTTCTTCACCCTCCACTGGCATTTGAGGAATGACATGACTAGTGCAGGACTGACCAAGTCCAGCTAAGAGCTGCAGTCCTCTGCAGCAGGTCCTCCTTCACATAATCAAACTATGTCTTCTCTCCTCAACTCAACAGGAGCATCGTTGATACCCCCAGCACCGCCACCGCCGCCCCTGCCACCAGCAGCTCCTCCTCCGAGTACAGAGGTGCCAACGCAGCCGAGCCCGCAGCCCGACATCAGCGCAAGCCGAGGAGCCTTACTCAGCTCCATTCAAAACTTTCAGAAAGGAACTCTGAAGAAAACACAGACCTGCGACTACAGTGCTCCCAGGATCAGCTGAGGCCCCTGGTCACACCAGGATTGGACTCCCTCTCCCCTTCCTGTGCTGTCCAGGAACAAGACCCTCCTGACTGCCAACGGATCCACCAGCATAGCGCGGCTAATCACGCTGTAGAGCCGTTTGCCCCTATTTCAGCTTTCCTTGACTCGCAGCACTACCCCGTCTGCATCGCGTTGCCACGCTGGGATAAGTACTCCATTCTTTACTTGGTTTCAGGCACTTTGTTCTCTAGCTACAGTTTCAGGGGAACAGCAACTTCTTATATGGCTGAATAAAAATCTGAAATAGGAATGACCATGATCATGGTGAATTAATGCATTTTTTCCGAGCTCTATCCCACCCCTTTTTTTTCAAATTAACAGAATGTAGTTTTAGTCTGCTCAGTTCTTCAACACTTTTAATGCAGTTGTAACTCATCTTCATTCTTGCTGCACTGAATCGGCAAGTTTTGTTTTAGATAATCCAGCACTCTCTCTCCTCCCAACCCTTAAAGCGTACTGCACAGGTGAGGGAACCGGAGAATTAAGTCTTATTCCCGCCATATTTGCTGGTGGAATAAAAATGCTGTTTCATTAAACTTGTTTAAATGGATATCCTCCCTGTTACTCTACGGGAAAGTGTTTTTAAAAGAGAAACCAGTTGAAATGGGAGTTAATAGGGCACTGGGATATTATTCATGATTTAGTTACATGCAAAGTTACTTCAAGTTAATTCTACAGCTTAAACTTTATTGAAAGATCCTTTTTGATTTAAAACCTTAAACAAATTGCACTTTAAAGGATTACAGATAATCCATTTTTTAAATTCAAGTACATCAGTGTTTGTTACTATGCAGAGAATGTCTGTACAAAGTTTCATGTAACCTGTGATATTCAGTCATTTTTATTAAAACGTTTAATGGAATTCCTTCAGCCGCGTGGTGGTGGGTATATTCAGCTAGGATTTCACCTGCAAGCCAGGATTCCTAAGAACCTAACAGCACTTCTGCTAACGGAAATACCCCGCAAGGTATTCCTGGCCCTTGACTGAAATAAGACCCGAGTGCTTCTGCTTGCTTTCAGAGGTAAGGATCTCCTCTCCAGCAGGTTTGGGGAAAGGCAGCCTACCTGGGGTGCAGACTCCTCCAGGCAGCTTTCGCTCTGTCCCAGAAGCTGCTGAAAAAGCCAAGCGGAGCTCTCCCTGCCTGTCAGGACGAGCCCTTTAGCTAAACCATGTGGGGGTCTGCCGAAAGGCTGCTGCAGCAGTTTCCCAGCTCTTCAGACCCAGGCTCAGCGTGTCTGAATAAAAGAACTTGTTTTGCACCGTAAGAACTATAGTTTGAGCATGCCGTTGTTAGCTCATGTGGTGAGTGTAAAAAAAAAAAAACCAAACAACAAACCAAACACAAAGCAAAGCATCTGGGCAAGTATTTTTTTTATCACGGTATGTGGCAGATAGATAGTGAAGAAAAATTAGGTAGTGTTTCTCATGACATACTGAAGAGGATCTGGCTCTTTATGTAAGCTTTTGTGCAGAAGCTTCCCTGCGCGACTGGAATGCTCTTCAAACTAAACACATTAGCCACTCTTAACCCACGTCACAGGCTCCCAAAGCCACTTTGTGCAGACAGCAGCGCTTAACAGCAAGGCTTCACCCACTCCGCTTTGATTAGTCACCTTTCATAAGCCTTGTGACCATGGGCTCCTGGAGAGCCGTACAGTGTCCCAGGGCTGGACTTGGGGCCCCCTCTTGCTCACTGCAGTTCTCCCTTCAGCCACCACTGCAGCCAGTTTAACACAGCTACTCTGGTCATTAAAAGCCAAGCAGAAACGGAGGATTTTTTCCTCGCTCTGAATTTAGAATAGGATCTCTCCCTCTGCAGTAGCACTAACCCACCTGTACTGTTAACAAACAAGCATTACCACATCATTGCTTATATGAAATGTGGCTTAGAGGGTAACCCCATATAAATATTCTGGGAGGTCACTATTCTTTCCCCACTGTACAAAATTTCCACGTAGCTATACAACAGAAGTAATGCATACAACTTGCCATAGACACTGATACTTTGTAAAGCAGGACTTTAAAACATGTATTTACAACTTAAATATTCAAAGTCTTCTTCACTGCAAATATTATATCCTTCACTTGAGGTATGCAGTTATCTTCTAGAATTTTTGCATAAGGCATCGGAACATCTGCACCGGTAACACGCACAGCTGGAGCATCCAAGTAGTTAAAGGCAGATCCTGAAACAGAAGACAGCTGTCAAGTTGCCATGCACTATGGTTTTCTCTCAATTCAATTTCTGATTCTTAATCTATTTAAACATTTTTTTTCCTGTAGCTCTAATATTCCAGAGAGAGCTGTTCCCATTCGTTTATGTACTGTGGTTTAGACAAAAAGTTTCCATCCTGCTTCTCGCAAGATGGAGAAGGATTCCAGGGTTAAGAGTTACTTTCAACAGACGACCGCTGGATCCACCCTGTGAAAACCTCTAGAGTGAGACAGTTAGACTCCAGCTCCCCAGACAGAAACCCCTAACTTTGCCTTCATCTGGCCTTTTCAAGAAGTTGTCAGTATTTACACTAGGGAATGAGATCAACATGTGTAGTGCAAAACGCGGTACCTTCCATAATCCTGGCACAGATTTCAGCTCCTACTCCAAATTGTGGCCAACCTCCTTCTACAGTTACAAGATGGTTTGTCTTCACAACGCTGGCTTCCACTGCTTCAATATCCATCGGTCGAATGGTACGCAGATTTACAACCTGGGGGGAAAAAAAGGGACTGTCAGTTTTGCTGTGATGTGTGGCTGCCAGTTAGCGCTGTTTGGGTACAGCGCCTTTTAGCACTCTCATCTATTCTCACATTGACAACAAGACTTAATAAAATGTCTTTTTATTTCTCGCAGAGACTGTGCAGAACAGTTTCTGGTGGTTCGTGGAAAATCCCCGATAGGTGAGTCTTGCTATATTGAGATACAACCATACTAATACGTACTGTCATTGTTCTGCTTACCGTACAGCTGGGTAAATCTGAACCTTGTTAGTAGTTCTGCCTTAATTTTGTGATGAAAAGGTGAAATGCAGAAATGTGAAAAGCAGAAACATGAAATGCACAAGTTGTTAAGGCATTTACAAATATAGGAAAATTGGAGATAATACTCTGAAGTTTTGCAGAGCCTGAACGAGAAGACCCTCTGCTTTTTTTTCCACTTCAGGGAAAGAGAAAAGCAACAGAATTCCCACCCACCTCACACTCTACACCTTCTTTGGCAAGTATGGCAGCTGCTTCCAAACAGTGTCCGACAGGTCTTGAGTGGGACACTAATGTAACGTGAGTTCCTACAACAGAAACAAGTGTTAAAAAATTTTTTAAAAATTTAAGATTTAAAGCTTTTTTTCTAGATCTCTGGCCCCTTTCAAGGTAACGTTAGGATTCACTTGTAAATTTAAGTTCCTTACGTTTATTTGAAATGCTAAGTATTCTGCACCCATGCACAGCATGACGAGTGGTAGCAGAAGGACTGTGCTAAGACAAACTTTACCCTTTAATTCTGAAGAGATATTTAATATAGTTTTTAGATTTTCTTCTTCAAACATTCATATAATTCAGTGGTAAGTGATGAATAAATGAGCCAAAATATTACAGTGATCTCTTTTAGCATTTTTGACAAAAATTACATAATAATGCGAGGAAAAAAGTTTTTCAGCCATCAACTAGTCCACCTTTATACTAGGGTATAAATCCTTTAGAAGGGTACAGGTTTAGATGAGATACAGAGAATCAGGTGTTCTTCCTTTACATGGGCAACAGAATAATACAGTATACTACTGGATAAAGTAAGATTTTAACATTTGAAATACTTTTCTGTGCCCCATGATGGCAGTCTTCTGAATAACTAAGAGGTTCAAAAGTCCCCAAGCAGTTCACTTAGTAAGGAAACAACCTGTAGTCTCAGCTCACCTTGCCTTTCTATTTTAGCTTTTCCAATTGGAACAAGGAAATCCTTTGACTGTGCCTGTTCAGACATTTCAAAGGGAACACCATACAGCAGTTCATTTTCCAGCATCACAACTAGAAGAAAACATACTTGGATTAACGTGTACATTTGCAGGCCCAGGACTGTACGGATGATCAACAGTACTGCAGCAGGTTAGCTCCAGATACTAAGATCATCTGGGCAACAAGAACTTCAGTATGTTTGCAGAAGCAATTAAAAAAATAAAAATCACCATCTTTACTTCAATGCTGAATTGTTGAGGACTAATTGTAGACAATTTTTTAAACAAGATTAGATAACTGATCCGCATGATGGCAGAATCGTGAATCTGACAAAGGTCCTAGATTTTGCATGCACGTTTGTGAGAAATAAAGACAAAGGTTGCCCTGCTTTTAATTAACAACATTCTGAATTTATCATGTGAATTTCATGATGTGTAAAAATGAGTTACACATACAACTGTATATGCAGGTACTCCTCCTGCATATGTTCATCTTTTTTAACCTCTTTACGTAAGATTCATAAATGCTTCGAAGTTTCCTAATTGGTACCAAACTAGCACTAAAGATATGCAGCTGGCGACAGCGCAAAATTAATCTACTGCTAGCACGGCAAGTGATTATCAGGAAAAGAATAAATACCTCTGTGCCTTTGTAAGTACCCTAAAGCCACGGTAAAGCAACCTTAAGCATTTTAAGGTTTAACAATCGTTTTTTGGTTTTGTTTTAAATGGTGTAGGAGGGCAAACCAAGACATTCTTTTCAGGATTGAGCGCTAGGTATTGCCACGGTCTGCCTGTGCTCACCTGGATTATCATCCCGGATTGACGCTTTCAGCAGGCCTTTGGCATCTTCTGAGCTCCACGGACTAACAACTTTCAGTCCTGGGCAGTGCCCGTACCAAGCAGCGAAGCACTGCGAGTGCTGGGCGGCGACTCCAGCTGACGCCCCATTGGGACCCCGGAAGACAATGGGGACAGCGATTGATCCCGCAGACATGTAACAGGTCTTGGCGGCGGAGTTTATAACCTGATCGATTGCTTGCATGGAGAAGTTGAACGTCATGAATTCACACACTGGTCTCAACCCTGCCTATTGAACATAATAAAATAGATATCAGCATGTTTTTACATAGAAATAGTTTAAATGTTTAATTCAGAAGTAAAGGAACGCAAATTTACAAACCATAGCAGCACCAACAGCGATTCCTGTGAAGCCCATCTGAAAGAGAAGGAAACCAAGGGGTGAGCACTAGAGGAGCAGCCAATGAAGGGATGGCCGGGCGGAGACGGGGCAGCCATACCTCTGATATCGGGGTGTCAATCACCCTCTTGTCCCCGTACTTCTTCCAGAGACCCCTGGAGATCTGCAGGGCAGGAGAGAGGAATCAGGGCCCGAGCCGGGGCCCGCCTCAGGCCCCTTCCCGGCCCGGTGACAGCAGCCACGCACCTTGTAGGCGCCATCGTACTGGGCCACCTCCTCGCCCAGCAGGAAGACGCGTTCGTCCCGCTCCAGCTCCTCATCCAGCGCCTGGTTCAGCGCGTCCCGCACCGTCACCTGCGAGACACCGGCAACCGGGGACTCACCTCACCTCCTCTCGCCGCCCACCCGCCCCGGGGCCGGACATTTCCCCTGAGGGGGACGAATCCCTTTCCCCCAACCCCTCCCCGCGGCGGCCCCGCTACCTGTATGGCGGCGGGGGCGGAGAGGCGGAACCCCCTGCGCTGCTGGAGCAGCCGCCCGGCGGCGCGGCCGCGGGGCGGGAGGCGGGCGCCCACGGGCGCCAGGTGCCGCAGTGCCGCCGCAGCCGCCGCCATCTTGCCCGTGTCCTCTGGCCCGACCAACACACTCGCTCCGCCCCTGCCCTCGCCGCGCTCTCGCGAGAC
>VXBO01002686.1:271379-302052 GCA_013400135.1 Rhinoptilus africanus
GTGCTGTTGCCGGTTGGGCTGGGGGAAGCAGCGGGGTGGGAGCCGGGGTGCCCGGCCGTGATCTCTGGCTGGGGGGGTCCGGGATACGTGGGCATTGCCCCACGATTGGAGAGGAGCGGGTCCTCCTGCCCCACCCAGGAGAGGAAGCAGAGCTGGGACACAGGTTTGGGGTGGGGGAGAGGGGCTGGGCTCTTGGGTCACTTGGAGGGGGGGAGGCAAAATGTCTGGCTTCGTCTCCAGCATCTTTGCTGAATCACTGTGATCCTGGGGAGAGTTCTTCCACCATCAGCTCGCTGGCTCCTCTGTGATGGAAACCGGCACTTCCCGCTCCTGCTGCAGGCCTGGGCCCCTCTCTGGCCTGAGCTCGCAGGAGGGGTTTCTGCTGTTGTGTCTTGCTGTTGCTCCTTGGTCCATGCGTGTGCAGGGAGGCTCAGTGTTTCTGACGCCTGCCTTCCTCCAGAACTGCTTGGAGACACGTTTCCACACGCAGACAGCTGCCGGTTAGTGCACAGAAGCACACAGAAGCAAAATACACGAGTAAACCCCAACTGCTGTTACAGGTGCTGAAAGCCTGGGTGCCTTGGGTTGCTTCAGCAGCACAGGGCCAGCAAGACCAGGCTAGATACAGGTATCTTCCTTTGGCTCTTGTGAGAGCAGGGTCAAAGTGATAGTGTGATGTGGGCTCTTCAGACAAGCAGCAATTAAAATAAAAGTTTGGAACCTGGACGTAAACCAGGATGTCATAGAGCTCCTCAGGGGAGGGAAGGAAACTTCAGGAGCTTGGAAATTATAGTGAAGCAATTAGACATAAAGGAATAAAAATGCTGAGTGGCTGGTGTGAGCATTTTTTCCTCATGGCTGAGGTGAAGACTAAGTATTAGTGAAAAGCAAGAACTAAGTTACTTTTTTAATAAGCTGTATTAGTCCTTATAAATCTGACATGTGTAGAAGGTGGTGGATGCTTTCTTTAGCGGAGCTGAGCTGCTGAATTACCAGAAGATTCAGTAACAGTTGTTTTAAGAGTTACCTCCTCCTTGCTGCCTTGGTTAGGATAGCATGATGCTGGGGCCTCATAGGTTTGCTCTGCAGACTGTCATCCCGCTGTACAGTTTGGTGGAGTACAGCCATCTCTGATGCTAGCTTAGTTTTTGTTGGTTCAGGTGAATCACTGATAATGACTTACAATAAAAACTTGCCTCTCAAATATTGTCACTGGCTGGGGAACAGAGAGCTTGTCCATGTGCGGCATAACTGTGCTGAGGGCAGGAGTTTCTTTTGCTCATCTTCAGAGATTTAAATATGAGAGGCAGGGAGCTTGCTAAGTGGATGAGTAGCTTGGAATACTAAGTATATTTATCTGGAGCGCTAGCTGTGCTTTTTTATAATTTTTAAGTTGGCATTGGTAGAATTCCTGTCAACTCTATGTTGACCTAGAAATGGAAGGTTTTGTGAAGTTTAAACAGCTTGTGTTGCAATAGTGATACCAAACTGTCTGTTAAAGACTAGTGCCACAAGTAAATCCTTTCATTCTTTTATGGGAAAAACTAGATGAAAAACACTCAGAGCAAATCAAGTGGTGCATGCCTCTTGACTTTTAACTGTTAGGTGTATTTCTGCTCCTCCTTCAAGTAACTGCATGTGACACAAAGGCTATGATTTTCTCCAGGTGCAGTGTGTAGCCCGTGGCCTTGACCAAACGCAGTGCACGTGGTCCCAGCAGTGCCAACGCCTGGCAGTGCTGCTGGTGTCCCCTGGGCCTGTCCTGAGACCACGTGTGTGTCTTCACAGATGCAGATGTTCAGCTAACTCTCGTTTGCTTTCTCTGAATTTCATCTTGCAAAATGGTTGCACGTTAGCAGCTCTGTTCTGGTAGAAGCCCTGCTGAAGCTAATGGGACTACCTGTTCCAGTAGTGCCGCGGGCAAGTAGCCTTGTAATCCTCTGAGTCATCATACATGAAATGAGAGTGATCATTTTATAAATGCAGGTATCCAATTTGGTGTATTAAGTATAAAACGATGACTTGAGTGCTTTTCTTCAAAGGGACTCGCCTCTCATTGTGCCTCTCTAGTTTGGGATGTGCTGGGTGCTGGGCTGCAGCAGGAGCAGTGATGACCACGTTAGCGCTGTACATCATCTCCCTGCTGGCAGAAGCAGCTTAATGAGAGCAGGGCTGTGGTTTGACACGATCTGTGCACTTCTGCTCTCGCCACAGAACAGTGTCCTTTATGGCTTAAATTGTGTCAGCAGTTTGTCTGTATGAGTTTAATCATAAATGAGTATTTTTCTGGTTATTAAAGGCATGCTGTCTTGGGATATGGCTGCACGTCGTCTGTTCTCCCCGCTGTGTTGATGTGAGTAGCCACATCAGCGAGGCAGTCCCTGGGTGCAGTATGTTGTGTGACACCGGGACAAGAGCCGGCTTGAGGCTGCCTGTCCCGGGGTATGGATGGAGTGAGTGTCTGCCCACCCTCACCACTGCATCACTGTTTCATTCAGGAAGGGTTTAAAGCATTGTTGAAAGGGCGTATGCCATGAAGGGTGTACCTCCCCACCTGTGTCGTGTTGTGGTTTACTAGTCCTTATCTCAGGTGGTACCTGAACAGAGCTATTTTCCCCTCTGAAGCTGTCTGGAAATTCAGAGCTCCCAGGCTGATGAGGGAAGCAGCAGGTAGCTGCGATCACACTCGGGCATTTTAGGATGGTTTCTCGGTATCATCCCTTCATGTTGTGCATCTTGCTCCGGCGCTGGCCTTGCCAGGGAGATTCGTGCATGTCTAGTGATTCTGGGTCCTTACACAAAGGTCAGGGAGACTTCCTGATGCCACTTACATGTTGAGGGCTGGGTTTATTTCAGCTAATTGCTCTTGTAAATTATTCACTCCAGTGTTACATAGCAATGCTGTGTTCAAAGACTAGTTCATGCCCTCGTGCAGACAGGTGGCATCATCTGTTTCTTTCCCTGATAAAGAAAGTCTTGATTCATCTGTAGTGTGGGCTCAGATGCTGACCAAAATAACATGGTATCTGTCCACCAGTTTAAATAACTCTGGACATCTGTGCTCCTTTGAAATATTCTGAATGTATCATTCCAGTTAATTTTATTAAGACTGCACATCTCTTCTATCCTGATTACCAGGGAAGTTTCTGGCTGGCTGCATCATTTCACTTCCAAGTGAATGTTTTCCGTGAATATCAGAAACCTGTACCAGTCTTTCCTATGGTTTTAATGCATGTTATCCTGGTGTTGTACTTGACCAAATAACACCTGTAAGTACATTTTCCTTAAGAAAAAAATGCTGGAATTTAAAAGGTCTGGGCTATTGATAAAAGTTGATGAGCTGTACTGAAATGACAATTCCAAATAAAGAAAACCTGAATTAATTAACTTCTTGATTTGTGAGCAGAGGTTGGCAAAAGAGCTGGCATGCCAGGTTTATCTGCTGTCGGGGTGGGGGGATGCTTTAATGTACTTTCTTGAGGCGTGCTCTGTCTCTAATTTGTAAAAGTAGGATCCTGGTATAACTAGTTCTGTATCTTATTATTGCTAATCTTCTGTTGTCTGACCTCACGATTTTCATATACTGATTCTGGGTTTTTTTTCTACTCTTTATATGTCTGAGCTGCAGCTGAGGCTGTGCACATGCTGCCGGCCCCCAAAGGCCTGACCTGCTGGGTGCTGCTGTGCCCAGGCTGTGGGTTTGGGCAGGGTAGCAGAGCCCAGAGAGGTGGGATACGCTGCCTTGTTTGGTGGTGAATGAGACCAACCTCATTTACTAGGAATGATAAGGGCGAGTAATTTTTTTGGTTGGGAATTAACTGTGAACCTTCAGTTGTTTTGGAACAGAGGGCTCTGGCTTGGCTAAATGTTTGTGCTGCTTTTAGCTGGGTGATGGTGTGTTAGAGTTTTGCTAGTAAAGAGGGTGGGAGCAGAAGTCTTGGTAACTGTGGGGTCTTTAAGATGTAAAAATAAACAAAGCTGAGAAGCTGTACCCTACTTAAAACAGACTGACCTAAATTTTCAGCGATTCCAGCGGAGAGGCAGGCTCTGGGATAAAGGCTTATTGACGACTGGCTTCCCTGTCCATGCACTGCTTGACATGGTTGACAGGCCACTTCTGGAAAATCTCCGCTGCTGTCTGGGGTCATTCACTCCCCCCACCTCGAGTTGCACAACCCGGGCTGTGGATTTCCCTTGGTGTGCTCGGGTGGAGAGAGTCCCCTTGTTATGCAAGTCAGCAGTTCGGCATCCTCTGGGAAGTTACGGCATGAACCACTTCTCAAATTGCTTTTGTTGGAACGTTGTTGAGAACATGCTTGATGTCCTCTGGCTTGTCCCTAAAGAGATTTCTTCCAAGAGGGTGTATGTGCCTGTGAAGTCCATTCGTACTCTTTGTCTGTAGACTAATGTTTTTTCTGTCAATTGCAGTTCTCCACTACTGAATTATTAATTCTGCAGTGAATTTTTTTTTTTACTTCTTGCTGTTCATTCACTTTCATGCTTGATTTATTCTTCTGCTCAGTTTGAAACTGGAGCATGGGAGTTTTGACTAATATCAACGGATCACATGTATGACCTCAAGGGTGGCTAAATAAACTTTTTTTAATTGGGAAAAGGACATCTGCCTTTCAAAGTACTCGCAGTTTCCCAGGTGAAAGGTAGTCTGTTTCTGAACGCATGTCATCCTCAGAGGCACATTGCTTGTTACTTAACAAAACTGGGATGGTCAGACAGCTGGTGGAGTGATTACCTGTGTGCTCCAGAGGCAGTCCTGTGGGTAGTGTGGAGGGAGAAGGAGGGAAAAGCTCATTTGTAGACTCTTCTGCTAATGTGGCTTTGTAGCTGAACGCTGTCCTGGCAGAGAGCCTGCCTTTGATTAGAAAGCATTCCCGTCGGTTGTTCTTGTAGGTACTGATGGTCTGCCATGTTTTGTTCTTTGTTTTGTGTTTTTGTGTGTGCTTTTTCCTGCAGGGAGATAATAAGAGGTGAATTACGTATCCTTTCAGCAGCCTTCTGTTAAACTTGGAATACCACAGTTCAAGTAATTGAACAGATGGATAATGGAGACTGGGGATATATGGTAAGTGAGGCTGTGTAAGTGTGCGCTGTGCGGTACAACTGGGCTTTCAAGATCCTGCGGTAAGAATCCTTCCAGATATGTCTTGTGTAGATCCAGAGCTTCAGTCACGTAAGAAAAACTCTGCGTGTTACGACAGCTTGCTTACATTCTCTGGAATGCTTCACCTCGCATGCTATTTGTGGGGAGAGCGAGCTCAGATTGATATTTCCCAGGTACAATCAGTGAGGACCTAACTGGCACCTTAAGCTCACTGTTTTCCTAACACAAAAAGGCTGAAAGTAGTTTGTGCTTCCTGCATGTAATCTTAAGGACTTTCTAATTTTATTTGTAAAGAAAACTATTTTTTCCTTGTAAATCCTGTTTCAAACCAGACAAGTGCATCTTATTTCTCTCCTCTTCTCTTTCTCTAAACATTCTGCTGCCATGCATATGTCTCTCTTCTCTGGCTGGCCTCAGTCCTGCTTGTTAGGGTTGGTGACCAGATGGGATTTATGTTCCTTTCTGTCTTGCCTCCTCATGTGCTATCTGGAAGCTGATGCAGACTGGTTTGCGCTCTGCCCCCTTCTTCTATGCAGCATGCTAATTTGCTAATAAATATTTCTTTTTAGAGTTAAAAGCTGAAAGTTCTTGTTTTTTCTTTTTTTTGCTGTTTTAATGATGCCTCTTAATAGTGCATGGATTATTTTGAGTGTCAGCTCTTGGTCCTGTGTCTAAACTTGCACTGTCATCCTCTTTTGAGAAAGAGGCTTACGACTTGTTTGGCTGATTTTTATTTTTTTCGCCCTTCTCTCTTTTTTTTTTTTGTTCTATAATGAGAAACAGATTGTGAAAGTAAGGAGCACTGATGGGCCTTATTCAGACTAACTTGTTCTTCAGGAAATCTCTCTGTGCTCGTTTCCCCATCTGTAGAATAGGAGAAAAAAAAAAACCAAACTTGTTGCCCAAATGCAAAACTTCTGTGACAGTAGCTCAGTTGTTAAGATTTCTAAAGCATTCTGGAAATGCGCGTTCTGAATGTTAAGTGTCATCCTGTCTAGTTGCCAGTTGTGCCTTGTTGCTAGGTGGCTTGGATTTGTTCGGGTTTAAACACCGCTTAAAGGCTTTGAATGGGAGAAGCGTGATTCTCTCCAGAGCCTGCAGTTGCCAAACAGTATTTGCCATGTGTCAAACAGTATTTGCCATGTGTGTCAGTGAGGTGATTGCATCTTCTTGGGGTGGCTTGATAAACTCTGCGATTTCTCTCTTTCTAGATGACTGATCCAGTCACGCTAAATGTGGGTGGACACATGTATACGACATCCCTCACAACTCTAACGAGATATCCTGACTCAATGCTTGGGGCCATGTTCAGGGGAGACTTCCCCACTGCCAGGGACTCTCAGGGCAATTACTTTATTGACAGAGATGGACCACTTTTCCGTTATGTTCTTAACTTTTTAAGGACCTCAGAGCTCACTTTGCCACTGGACTTCAAAGAGTTCGACCTACTTCGGAAAGAAGCGGACTTCTATCAGATCGAACCGCTAATTCAGTGTCTTAATGACCCCAAGCCGCTGTATCCCGTGGATACCTTCGAGGAGGTGGTGGAGCTGTCCAGCACCCGGAAGCTTTCCAAGTACTCCAACCCGGTGGCCGTGATCATCACGCAGCTCACCATCACCACGAAAGTCCATTCGTTGCTGGAAGGCATTTCGAACCACTTCACAAAGTGGAATAAGCATATGATGGACACCAGGGACTGCCAGGTTTCCTTCACTTTTGGGCCGTGCGATTACCACCAGGAAGTGTCGCTCAGAGTCCATCTGATGGAGTACATCACAAAGCAAGGCTTCACGATCAGGAATACCAGAGTTCATCATATGAGCGAGCGTGCCAATGAAAACACAGTGGAGCATAACTGGACTTTCTGTAGACTGGCACGGAAAACAGATGACTGATTCTGACTCCACAGGAGCCACTTCAGTGATTAGCAACTTAATTGGACAGTAAACCCGAGAGAGTCTGGATTTTGACTAAAGCAACAATGTGGGCTTTTTTTTATATGACTATTTATTGTTTATCAATAAGGACTGGAGGAGTTTCGTTCTCTAGCAGCTCTGTCCTTTTGTCCTGTTCAGAAAAAAAAATAATGCATGTGCCTGTTCAGTCAAGACACCTTTTTGTTTGAAAGAGGGAGTCCGAAGAATTAGTACAATAGAGTATTTTGTCATTAACACAACTCTCTGATGCAACTTAAAGTGCTAAAATTACCTCTGTTTGAACGGTTTCTAATCCATCTAATGTTACAACACTAGGAGCAAGAAACAAACAGAATTTAGGATGCAGTTGGGGAAAAGCTGCTATCATGTAGACTAATTTAGTTTCTAAATCAATAAACAGTATTGTAATATTCTAGGAAAACAAATCCCACCCTTTAAAAGTACTTGATAAGTACAGTTTCTTACAGTTATGACAACTGTTTCTTTCTATGCATATAAATCAAGCAACCAAATATTATCTGTAGCCATGGAAATATGATTAGAAATATTTATATTGGATTCTAAATGCAAAATGTCCCTGTGGTAGAATTCATATTTTTAATGCCTGGTGCAATATTATTCCCAATTGTAATGCCTGTCAGCAAGAAGCTAATAAAAATGTGAAATACAGAATACTGTTTTGTTTTTTTTTTTGGTCTTCTAGAACTCTAATACTTAAAAAAAAACCCAAACCAATCAAACAAAAAAACCATCCCAAACCTGTTTTTCCATTCCGCAGAGTAGTTCAGATGCTCTGCTAGGGCTCCATTCTCCTCCATTAACAATGTACTTTCTTCCTTTTTGTCTTAATCAGTTGATTCAGCTATCCTCATTATAGAACAAGCTTGTGTTTTGAAAACTGCATTATGACTAACAGAAAGATGGCAAGTATTTGTACCAGCTAAAGGGATAGAGATGGAGGGAACACAGAGCCTAAATACTTGTTTGTAGCCGCTAAGTAGCATTATCTGGTTTTTCAGTGATTTATCTAGTGACTTTACATATATAATTTTAACTGTGGAGCGCTGTTTCTGGTGATGTTCATGTCAAGGCACTCAAGCTCTGTGGTTTTATTAAATTTTGTTTAGCCATTTCTGCCATTTCAGCACTTTGTCGAAGTTAATAGAATTTCTGGTTACGCTCTAACTTGAGTGCTGTTGGGAGTAAGAGAGCTGATAGCCATTTTGGTGAATGCATTGCCTTCTCCCGTGAAATTCTTGTCCCAAGTGTTCCTTGCCACGTCTGCTTTGCTCTCGGGGCTGTGTGGACCACAGCTCCTTGGGGCTGTAGCAGGGTGTCTGGATTTCTATGGCAGCTGCTGGTCTTGAAGATGAGAGCTTTCCATCCCGTCTCTCACTCAGAAGGTTTGCCTCAGGGGTGTATTTGTTGTATTTTGTCTCCCCCTTTTCATACACTGTAGGGGTTTTGACTTTTGTAATAAGAGGCAGCAAGAGCTTTATTCTCCCTATAAGAGGGGGAAAGAAAAGCTGAACTGATGAAGCTCAGGAACAGTGGTTGTTTCCTTCCTGCAACACGTGGTAAGAAATATCTGTGTTAACTGGCATTGAATTACAATCACAAGATGTTCTTTGCAACACTTAATTTACTAGCAAATTAATGACTGGCCTGGATCAGCCTGCCCTTTCCATAATTATGAAGTATAATAATTAGAGAAGCAGTATTCCAAATAATACACTTTATTGGAGCCCAGGATTTATAGAAAGACAGCATGAGCAGCTCTATTGATGGGGAGGTAAATTCTGCAGGCTGGAGCTGGCATCACTTTGTCTGGATCTTCATTAGCCAGGAATACTCCACTGCTGGGCAATTGAAGAGCTATTTTAACTGTCCAAACAGATGTACTTTCTAATATACTTCTTGGTGTAAGAGAGCAAGTTGTTCATAGAAACTAAGAAGCGTAATTTCACCTTCCTTGTGTTTTTCACTAGTGTTGGTTTTCTGTTTTTGATTTTTGGGTGTGTTTGTGTTGTTTTGTTGGTGTTTTTTTTGAGGGCACCATACAGGTATAGCAAGCTGAGGGGGGAGCTCATAGTGTGGGGGTTTTTGTGTGGTTTTTTTTTTTTTCCTGAATTGGCGTGTAGTGGATTTAGAAACAGAATAGGAAAGCCAAATGGCATAGTTCTGGTGGTATCAGGACACTCCAGGCTAGAAAACAGCAAACCCTAGGCTATTTCTGACTAGACTGCCTCATAGCAGCGGGTACCACTCAGCATGGTTTGGCCTCTGTCTGATTAAATGCAAATAGCTGGCTAAGAATCTTGTTTCATACTCGTTGCAACGGCAAGTAAGCAACTGATCTTAAGAATGATCTCTGAATTACTGATGCTTCATAAATGTTCTGCTGCACAAAGAACAGGAGGAAGCGTGTGGCTTTCACGTAGATCAGAGTCTTCATAATTTTGATAGTGTGTTGTGAAGAAGTGGCTTCAAATACTTCTCATAGGCTGGGCTTATCTGTTCGAAAAGAATGTGCAAGGGAATTAATGGTAATTAAGAAGGAAAAGGCAATAATTTTTTTTTTCTTAAGAATGATCTCTGAAACACGGAAAGCTAGACGGTATCCAAACAGCCAGCTATTTCAGCTATGCGAGAATCTCTTCCCCTAAAGGATGTGCTGTCCTTCATAACCAGTGTGCAATACTTATCCCAAATGGAACAGCATACTGTTTAACTTCAAAAAATACGCTTGAACTTGAATGTTTGCTGAAGGCAAATTTTGTGTTCAGCTGTAGAATTTCAAAGGGTTGCTGATTACCACAGTAAAAATCTCACTTAAGGCAAAATGAGTTTTCAAACAGAGCAATAGCTATTTGCATCGTGCAGAATTTTACATTACTCCACAATATGGATGAATTAAGAAGTGAAAGTAAAGTGCTAAAGACCATGAAGGATGAAATTGCCTTGTTTAACATTTACACTCTTTCTGGTTAAACATACTATTAAAAAAAAATTAAGTATTGCACTAGTAAAAGTACCAGTGCATGGAAAATACCTTGCAATTAGTGGCTCTTGCAGCCATCTAGTGTTGTTCTATAATACGTAAACAGACTTTGTCTGTAGCTTATTTTATACAATGCTATCCCAGTGATGCAAGTTTAAAAAATAAAAATACCTTGGTGGCACATGCCAGTCCAGCTCCTAGGTTGCTACCCTGGGGGCTGTAATTCATCGTTAGGTTAAATGTCTGAGCTGAGACTACAGGTGGCATAATTGGAGTATCACAGGTCGTTGTTCAGAGCGAGATACTGATAATTAAATGCTCTTACTCCTCTTACTTTTACCTGTATTGCTTTTAACGAAAGAAAAGCAAGCAATTTCTGCCCCGGCCAAGCAGAAGTTGCCTGACTGACGCAGCATCCATACCTGCTTGTTGGTCGGTGACTTCTGCGCCCACTCGTAAAGCCGTTGGTAAACTTGTCCGTCGTAACAGCCAAGCGCAGAATTCAGGCTCTTATCTGTGAAGTCAAAAGCGTCCACTAGTGGAACAGCATCCTTCCTACGGAGCAGATGAACGACATTCGTGTTACTGAAGCAGGTATTGCTTTGTAATGGAGTGAAATAATTCAAAAGTAAACTTGAAAGTCAGTTTTAGACTGTTCCTCAGTCTAAAATGCTTGTGCTAGTTTTTCCCCTTGCCTACACTGAGGGGAAAATCCTGCTTGTTTTGATTCCTCAGAGGCGTGTTCTACTAATGCCCTGAGCAGTCTGTGTTGTTGAATGGGTATTTGTAGGGTCTTGTAATCACCTGGGCTCTGTCCCTAATTCCCTAATTTAGAACTCAGTCTCCTGTCAGGTGTTTTCTCAGCAGCCTCTGCCAGTTCTTGCTGTTGGCTTTCAGGTTTTTTTTTTTGTTTAGTTTTTTCTTAGGCTGTATGTATTTGTCTTACAAAATGGAATTGGATTGATGCAAAGTGCTTTGCTGATTTCCAGCCTCCATCTACTCTTAAGTATTTCTGTTACCTCATCTTGGAGTGTCAAGGTCTTCTACTCTCTTTGTGTCTGTAAGAACAAAGCAACCCTGAACCGCACCAAGGGGCCAGCTAGCCCAGGGGCCAATCTGACAGCAGTCACTACAGATAGCAGAGGAGAGTGTAAGGGCACGTACGTAACGGTGGCATCTTCTCCTAAGTAGGAGATGGCTTCTTTTTCCTTGTCCTCCCATCATCCTGGGTGTAGGAAGTTGTGCCATCTACGTCACACCTCAGGTAGAGGGATGCAAAGTGGTTCGCTCAAATGTTGGCGTTTGCATCTACTGGTTCCTTTTTGGGAATGGGCTGTTTGGGGGTTTAAAGGGAAAGGCTGGGTTCTTTTACAGACCGGGAAGTGTTGATATCCTTTCTCCTAATTGTAAATAACTGACTTTAAATACCCACTCCATTCTTGAATCCTGTTAACGAAGCATGGGCTAATGTGGAGAAGTTACAGTGAATTCCAGAGATGACAACGTGTTAGGCTTTCAAAAATGTTGTGTTAAGCTTAGCACTTTCCTTGAATTCTGCGATCAGTTCTGGAAGCGCTCACTGGCTCAGTCCTGTTCAGCTCTTGGTTATGGCATGTACTTGTTTCTCTCCAGGTGGCTTCAGTAGAATTTTACAGAGAGTAGTAACTCACTGCTCTGCGGTTACTCTGTTCTTAACAAACAGCACTGAGTAGTGAAAGATGAACCCCTTCTGGAAAAGCCTTTGAGCGTAGTGGTAAGTTAAAAAACCTTATTGTATCTCAGAAGTCACGTAGTTAGTAATAAATGGAGTCGAGCAGATGCATCTGAACTAGCTGTAGGCAGGATTGTTTGGGTACCGGTTGCACCTCAGCCATGGCAACAGAGTGGGCTGTATTAGTGGTGGGTTAAGCAGATTTTGCAGCGTATGATCGGTTGCTGTGGCTGCCTCCTGCCAGCGCTGCTCTGACTACATGCTATTTTGCTTCTGCTCTACTGCAAGTGGTAATTCCTGATCTATGATTTAAGATTTCATGTTACAGAACTTTAATTTAGAGATTGCAGAGGAGCTGGACACTTAGGTCTGTTTTGCTGTGAAAAGGAGCTCTGTGTATATGTTTCAATCAATTTCTAGTGCTGCCAGGCAATGAAAATAAAACCCGAGTGAGGCGAATTGACTTTGGAGATGTTGCCATAGGTACGGCAGCACCATTTTATAGCTATCACAGGGACAAACTGAATAGCTGTGTATCTGTGCTCATGCTAGGGCAGCTCACCGAATGATAGCCAGGAGGTCCAGGTACGATGCTGTGACCATGTCCATTTGCGCTCCAGATATGTATCCGTCATGCAAGAGGGCTCCTGTGTTCGAGAAGATCCCATGTAATGCAAAGAGGTCACAAAGATGTTTCATAATCTTCTGGATGCCAGCCTTGCTCTCAAGTTTTTCCACAGTTTCTGCAAAGTTTTTCACAGTGATGTAGTGGCAGTGAGCCTGGAAAACAAACACAATCAGCAGTGAATGCACCCCAGAACACTTTTAGTAGGCCAAGTGACTCAAACATTCTCACAAACAATATAAAACCTTTTCACTTCCCTGGCACTTTCCCAGTCTGTATTCTTTATTTGCTGGTTGACCAGGCCTTCTGCATTCATGTCTTTCAGTGACAGCAGAGGAGAGACTTGGGGGTCAGGCAACACTGATATTTGTAAACTCTAGAAAACCGCTTCAGAAATTGTGGTAGTACTTACTCTAAATGTTTTTGATGCAGACCCCAAAGAGTTTGTGTGATGGAAACACACTGGAATGTGCTTGTGTTGACCCCTAGCAAGTGAGTCTTGTTTATACATCAACAGGAGAAAACTTTTGTTGAAGACCTTGGGCTCGTGGTATGTTGGGCTTGGTATCTGTAGGACTTCAGCTCTGAAAACATCCGTTGTCACAGAAGAACAACCAAACTTACCTCTTGCTTTTGTGGTTTTGAGTAAAGTGAGAATTTCTGGGTGAGACACCAGTAGAGTGTCTGACTGCCAAGTTGCAGAAACACTAGCCGAGCTCTGGAGCAAACGAAGCAGGCTGACTCCACCTCTTTGGGGGGGTGACTTGTTATGCTGACATTACTGCGGTGGTGGGGGGTGGTGGTGTCTGCCTGGGTTCACTCCCCCACAGTACGGTTCTCTCGGCTGTGGGTGTAAGCTCGGCACACCTGCAATGCGGCTCTTCTTGCCGGCGCGCTCAAGCAGCGTGGAGGCCAGTGTGGGCTGCAGAACCTGCCCGAGAAGCTGGGTGTCTACTCAAGCGATTAACCCGTGTGGAGTCTGCAGGAAAGCCGTACCCGGTGTCTGAGCTACTCAGCTGAGAGCAGGCGTCGGTTCATGTAGGTGCTGTGCCAGTGGTGTGGGTGAGTCTCCAGGGAGGGTGTGGAACAAGAAGTAAATACAGAAGTGGCCCAAGAAGGCGGCAGGCTATCAAGGTTTAAAAGCTATGGGGGAAACTCGAGGCTTTTGAGTAACTCTTCCTCTCCCTGAAGTATCTAAGAAACTTTGGGGCCCATATCCCATTTTCTGGAGAGTCTGGCAGCGCAATCAAGGCTGACAGTACCACAGCCAGCCCTCTGCATGTGTTAGGCTCTTCAGAAAGAGTTTATTTCTCACTAGTCCTGTGTCTAGGTTCTGCTCCTCACTTCTCAGAAAGAGATGGATTCCAGCTCCTCCTCTGACACCTGGTCTCCCCAGTTCTTCAGTCCAGAGACCTTGGCCACCCGTTTGAGTGGGTGGGTGCAGGAGGGAACGGCTTGGTCAGGTTTGTGTGCGGGGAGTGTCAGTCAGAGCCTTTTCTTGAGGCCATCTCAAATGGGAGCGCTTTGCTTCAGTTTCATTCCACTAAAAATATATTTACATTTAAGCAATTATTGGGAAAGTAATTTTAAAAAATCACTTTGTTTACAGGACCTCTCCTTTATTTTTGAGGCAATTGCAGAGTTTTTCTGCTCTTTTTCAAGCTTGCAGCATTGAATATTTGCTTCCAATGAGTCTGTGTAATTGAAAATGGGAGGTGACACAGCAGATGGGTGACCACAAGAAACGATACTGCTGAGATCAAGTCTTTGCTCACTTGCGAAGGAGGCTTATAACTATGCTTACCAGTACAAGCAGATCGACGCTTCCGATGGTTTTGAAAGGATGTCGGCTGTTGCTGAGAAAGACTTTGACTCATCAAGGACTTCCTCTAATTGACTGACTTACAAGGGGGCTGTTTCCTACTATGAAATCCCCAAGATGGTGTCACCACAGTTAGGCATGTGTAGGCTTCCTTTTTTTCGTCTTGGGAGCTTCTTGCTAAGCCCATTTCAGTTTGAGTTGGCTTGGGCTGAATGGTAGATTACAGCAAGATGTTTTTCATTAAAAATTGAAACAAGTTAAAATAAGCTGTGGATCTCTTTCAAAATCTTCCTTTCCTCAGCTTAGTAAGGAGGCAAGGAAGACCTTCACCATAATTGTAGAGGAGTTGCACTTAATTGCATATTAAGAAAAGAATTTTGTTTTTTTAACATACTGAAGTATCAGTGGGTTTGGTTTTCATTTAAACTTAGGGCTTTTCTCCCCTCTTGCTTTCTTTCCTGCTTAGTTCTGTACCAACTAACCCCTGTTGTGGGGAGCAAATGCTGCTATCCTGATCTTACTTGAGCCGAGGGAATGCTGGTTGCCTGCCTAATCCGTGCGAACTGGGAGTTGGTGGTTTTGAATCTCTTATTAATTTGACTTTGATTTGACTTTTCTTTGAGTAGTAATTAACATTGCACTTATCACTGCTTTTCATTGTTTTCCCTGCAGTTATCTTTACTCACGAGAGCAGTAGATGTAAGCATGTTTGACCCTTGCTGTGACTCCACCAGCTTTCAGTAGGGCGGCTGTGGGGAGACTTTCCTCTGGGAAAGAGAAATGCTGGATTCTTAAAAAAAAGATGAGCATTAGCGGGAAGTGGTGGGTTCTTGTTGCAGGATATGGGAGGTCTGATTCTGCTAGTAGTGGCAGCATAACCACAAATGTATTTTTTTCACCTCCCTTTCACTTGAACTCCCTGTAGTCTTTTTCTACCTGGCCTATTCAGATGACAAATTCTTCAGATCAGGAATTGCTTCTTACTACGGTTTTTCCACCATGCAGACCATGGTGGTGCCTGGTCTTTGTGATGTCCCTTAGATGCCAACGCAAAACAATAAACAGCACTGAGATTTGAAGCTAATCATGTTGTTTCTGTTGCATATTGTATCATAAAGAGAAGCATCAAATAAGCAGATAAATTTTGCTAACCTTCGCAGCCTGCGCCAGCTGCACTGTGCACCGGTTCCACGCATCGTGCTTTTTGACTCCAGACTGAATCAAGTCCTGTAGTTTAGCTGCTGTGCTGCTTATGAGTCTGGAAAATTGAAAAAGCATATTGTGTATGAATATAGCAGCCCACATGCACTCATCCCATACTCAGACTCGTGTGCAATCGCATGGCAAAATGGCATTTCTGACGTTTGAAGTTATCTATGCTCAGTATGATTGAATGTAAATTATGCAAAATCTAAGTACAAATTGGGAGAAGCACCCGGACCGCCCCAGTACTGAAGGATTTCTGCCTTCTCAGCTTCCAGGGTAGTTTACCGGGGGGTCTGCTAAGTTTCCTTGAGTTGTGCGTGTGTAAGGAGAGTTTGCAAAACAAAATAAAGCAGTGATAATATTGGACAGCTGTTACATTATGTTTCTACTTTTCTACACAGGGATCCAAATCCTGCTCCCATTGACACCGAAGCTTTTGTAAGAATGGGTTTGTCTTTATGCTGATTTGAATGACAGCAGGGTTGTCCCTGTTTACCTGTTTTTCAGAGATGACATCTATATGACCTGTAAAAGTGCACATAATACTAATGAGACCACTCATGATCCCATTTTTATTTGTGTTGAGTGGTTGAATGCGCAGTTGAAAAGCTACAGGCTCTGTGTTTGTTGTGGTGTTAATTGAAAACAAACATCAGTTTCACAGGTGTGTGAAAATTTAACTTTCTCTAGAGAATTGCACAGGGTCCAGTTGCCTAAAGCTTTTACTGGATGGCAGCTTAGTGATGTGGTCTGGGATTTACTTAAATGGTGCCATCAGCTCGGTATAGAGTCAACTCTAGGGAATAATAGTAGGTAGCACATGGCTTAAAATCTTCTGATGTTCTGCATGTGAAAGCTTCATATTGAACATTTAATATGGTTGTTAATCCTGTGTGAGTCTTCCTTTTCTCTTTCAGGAGCAGATGGTCTCAATTCTTGTGTAACTTATGTTATTTTACCTCCTTTTAAAGCAAGGAAGAAGCTGAGCTCTCAACACATTTGTGATGCCAAAGAGAGAAACCCCGTCTCCTGTCCTCTGTACTGACCTGACTGCCATGTGTTGATAGGCCTCAGTGTAAATAGCTGGATTGAGAAAATCCAATTTGTTTTTGGCTGGACAATTCCTGGGTTTCGCTGCAGCCAGGTAGGTGACAGATGGTGGAACGGACTGGCCGGTGCTGGCTGCCATGAAGGACTTAACCAGGAACCTGGGGAGAGGGTAACAGTAAGAGCAGGGTACGGTTGTGATCCCCACACAGCAAATGGTCATGTAAAAAGTAAAGTGGGCTCGGGTGAGGAGCAGCAATGTGTGACCCATCCCATCAGTGGTCCAGAATGGATGTGAACAGGTAATCACCTTTTGGTTTGCATGTTTTTTGCGGTAGCCTGATCTGTGATGGGTCTCAGGGGTAGCCTGCCTACTGTAGTTAAAGCTACAGCGAGCTGTAGTGATGAATTTTTAGAAAGAAGCTTGCTGTGGCTATTAGCAGTCTCAGCAGCACGGTGATGAGATACATTATCAGCTTTGCAGCCTGAGTTGTAATGCTCTGGGAGCCTTTCTGGTGGTTTGGTCTCATCCTCTGATCACCAGCACACGCTCACATTACGGTAACAAATATGAGCCCCTTTCTTAGAGCTAAACATGTGTCCAAGGAGCATTCCCCGCTCCCTTATTTTTTTGGCACTCCTGCTGTGACCTAGGCTGAGCAGGTCTGGAAGTAAAAAGTGACAGCATTCCTCTTGACCTCGCTATCGATCTTGCAAGAAGAGTCAGTAATGAGTGCGGAAGTGTCTGCGTGCAAGCACACAGCTACGTGGCAGCACCTCTGTCCCCGGGAAGTGTACTGGTTTTCTCCTTCTAGTAAAAACACACGTTATTAAAAGTTCAAACAGCTGTGGTTTCTTTCCCCTGTTTTTCATCTACTCTGGGTAATAATTGGTCTGTGTATTCGGAGGAAAATGGTGTTCTTGGAGCATGACTCATCCGCTTTCGGTATCCAACAACTTTGCCTTCTCTGCATCAACATCACTGCCAATATTGTGTTACATCGGTTGCTTAAAAAATAATCCATAAAACTTGTATAGCAATGCTTTTGCTGCTCTACTAGACAGAGAGGAAAATGAGGTTATGCAGAACAGCACCTGCATAGGTCCCCAAACAAAAAATAACGAGAGAATCCGATTCCCACACACCTCCATGCCTGTTAGACAGAAGACATGAATAGTTTATGTCCTGAGCTGTATTTTTAGAAGGTGCTGTGAGAAAGGAGTAGCTGGTTTTACTGGTTTTGGAGAAGAAGTGGTAGAGGTTGAATAAAGGAGGGGACAGGCTTTTAGATGAACAGATTTGCATTGTTACCTGGCAGTTTGCAGGAGCAAAATGGTGTTCTCCCCTTCATAAATACAAGAGGCTATTATTTTAGTGTACAAGGAAGGGAGTCCGCTCAGCAAGGAATAACCGTGTCCCCCGCAGGCCCGGAGGCAGATTTCCACTCCTGAAGTGCAGTACTGAGTAACCATGGCTTTAAAGCCTGAAGAAAGTGCATGGAGCTGTTTAAAAATAAAATTAAAAAAAAAAGGTAAAGTGTTAACGGTGAAAGAGTTCTAAAGCAGTCCTCAGAATAAGTTTCCTTTTTGAATTTTGTGCGATTTCTGTGCGTGAAATCCTTGGCAGATCCTCCCTGCCTTCCTGGTGTAGCCCCCAGCTCCCTCAACCTGGCCTTGGTTTCTGCCTGGGACGCTGCACACCCGGATGCTGGGCACGCTGTGGTCAGTTTGTGCATTTTTGGGTTTCTCTCAACCAGCAGTGGCTTTGGCCGCCCTCGTTCAGAGTGTGTTTTCATTTCAGGCTTCCAGTTGCAAAATCTTATGTTCTATCTAAAAAGTCACATTTTTGGTTTTGGCTCAGAAGTGAATATTTGCATTTGTAGGTGAAATTGTGAAATAACGTTTTGTGCCACCAGCTACTTGGAACGAGGTTTTTATCAAACAGACGTGCTTTTCAAGGACTTTTCACTCTGCAATAGTTCCCAAAATGAAAAATTGGGGGCGGTAAAGGAAAGGCTGTTGTTGACTGGTTGTGGACCTGGGGCACGCCGTTTGGTCTCTTAGTACTTCCTCTTTTTTCCAGTTATATAGTGGTGAGAGGAACGCTTGGCCAGTTGGCTGAAATACTTTGGTATTTAGGGATGAGAAGTGCTGTATGAGCTAATCCCGCTGCAGCTTACCTCCGGCAGCGTGTCAAAGTTCTTCCTCTGGATCTCTCTGTACCCCCTGTCGAACAGCTCCTGCAGGTAGTCATCGATGAAATGAAAGGCATAGGCTGCTGCCAGCTGGGGCAGCAATTTCTCTTGCTGGGTCTGGTAGTCAAGGATTTTTGCTTCTTGTTCCCTGTTGGAAGACAGCTGATGAAGTAGGGCAAGTGCGGACACAGACACAGCTGCTGTTAAGTTTACCTATCGCATGATAAAAAACAGTATTTTTCATTAGCAAGAGGCAGTATGTGAACAGGACCGAGCTGATGTTGTGGCAGCAAATCTGCCCAGCTCGCTAAGCTGATAGACAAACAAGCCCGACTAGGAAAAAAAGTGATTTTCTACTGTTTTGGTGAACCAGCCTAACAGACTAGAAAAGACTCAGTGTGATCGGTCGGTACAGAGCGGGAACAGGGACTGCGGGAGAGGAGGAGGGTGAAGCCTTCAAGGACAGCAAGTTGTTAGAGGGGAGGTGGAGGCACTGCACCCAGAAAAACTTGGACGTTTCGAAGTGGATCTTTGTGGCCTTGAGTGTAGATAGGTTTATCTGAAAATATTTGAGTCTAAATTATTTTAAGCTTTCTGAGGTTTTTTTTTTTGGACGTCTTTAGCGCTTTCGCTGTGGTTAGTACACGCAGGACTTGAAATGACGGAATTGGTTATTACAATAGTCTGGCATGCTGTGCTTTTGTGTTTGGTTTGTGTTTGAACCAAACCACCTTCTCGTTAGGATCTTCTTGCTTGTTGAAAGGCGATTTGAGTGGAAACTTTTGAAATCCATTCAAATGAAAATATCTATTTAAGGACAGGGATTCTTACCAGACTAATAAAATTCCGTGTTGTAAAGTGTGGATATTGGAATTGTGAGTGTTGCAAGGTATTTTAATGTCGCGCCCACTGGCAGGATGCTGTGGAATAAGAACTCAGCAACTTGTCTGCTTTGTCCGAGTTGTGCTGAGTTATGGGGTTACACAGGAAGGCCAGTTATAAGAAAAATAAGTTCCCTGTGTGAACCACTGAGCTATTCAAACTATGAAAGTTATCTCAGAAAGAACTGTAAACATTCTCTTGTACTTTGACTGAAGCTCATTAATGTAAATAATGGGGAAGCATGTTTGTAATATGTTTGTAATCTGGGACAGGAAATAAGCCAGTGATGAGCTGAAAGATAAGATGGAAAGTAGGAATACAGACTGCTGTGGGGGAACATGGTGTATGGTGCCCTTCCCACCGCTGCCGACTTGCGTGGCATTACCCAGGCTTTAACTTGGACTGCCGGCGCACCGCAGAGTATCGGATGGCAATGGTGCAAGCTTTCATCAGAGGTGTGAGAGCTTCGCCTGAAATGAGGGAAATGCGCACTGAAGTCATTGTGAAGTAATTGATCTTCTGTGACCCCCGTCTTACATAGGTGCCATCTGGTTGAACCTAGAGAAGAGAGAGGATGTTAGATGTCACCTTCGTCAATACTTCAGTACTAGGATGGTTGTGCAATCTGTATGCGTAGAATAAAATGGACATCAAAATCCTTCACTGAATGCAAAACTAAGTATTTTTATGTATGGTGGATAAAACATATCCATTTGAAGAGACAAACTCTTCCCGCTTCTGGCTCAGATGGGTTCTGCCTGCCCTGTGATCCCCAGCCTCTGAACATGGAATTCCTGTCACCGGGTTTCATTTAGGATTCAGGTAACTTCTGCCCTCGATAAATTGCAGAGACTTGCAGACGCCTCAAAGGAAGATTTTTGTCCTAAATTTAGGCAGGTCCCTGTTGTCTCTCTCTCTGTGCAGTGAGAGTCTGACGGAGGAGTCTGTGATGTGACTCTGTACGTACCTCGCAAAACTTGTTCAGCATGTTCTCCCTGGGGACGCGTACGTTCTGCAGCATGAGGTACCCGTTGTCGATGTGCTCAAAATTCATTTTGGGACCGATGTCTCCTGCAATTATGCCTGCAGTGGGAGAAAACATAGCCTGCTTACTTCCGCTTGAACCTTTTTCTCCCCATTTTGTGTCAGGCTGGGGATGTCAAAGGAAGGGCACGTTCAGCTCTGCTTCTTCCCCAGCAAGGGTGATCTTGCCTGAGGGGACAAAACAGGCATACGAATGCCTTGTGGTAGTTTGTTTCAGTGATCCATCTGTTACCTACATTTGCCTGGGTCAGAAATGAGGTGTTAATCCAGAGGTGGTCAGGGCAGCCCAGGCTTCTGGTTAAGAAGGAGGCTTGGTCTGGATATGCCTGAGGATATGTTAAATCTTCCTTTAGATAAAAAGGTTGGGGTTAGTGATAATTATGCCTTGTGTATCTGTCTTGATTTGGTTTTGGCAATTAATAACTCTCTCCCTGGGCCCAATGTTTTAAAAAACATTTAAGTGTAAAATAGGCAGAGCACTTGCACAAGTGCTGGGATGTCCGGGGTCATTTACCTGGGCAGAGTGAATGGTCCTGAAGGCTGCGTATCTGCACGATGAAGGGATGTATGCCGTAGCACTTCCCGTGGACGTACAGCTGGGCAAAGACCACTGTGTGGGTTGCTGACCTTCCCACTGCAAGAAGAAAACCAGCCCCATTACCTTAAGACGAGGTACATCACAAACACTTCCACTGCTAACAGCAGTCAGTGCTAATTGTGTGTTAGGCCTATGGGTCAGCGTGGGTGTGATCCGCAGATGCTGGATGCTGGAGATTTCCGAAATCTGCGCTCTGAGCCTGCTCTTGCCTCTTAGAAGTTGCATCATCCTTCTACCTCTGTTGCTGCCCGTGAGGCTTGGATAAACAGTTTGCATAAGAAAAAATAAGTAGTTGAAGTCCATGCAGTGCTGAGAGAGGGCAGTTCCATGGCTGTTAGAGTAACTCCAGTTATTTTCTGTGAAACACCTTCCTGAAGGGAGACGTGAAATTCACACTTGAATCCTTTATGCTGATCCTTTATGCTGATGACCTCCCTGCAGTTTTTAGTCATCTGAGTATTATTTACAAAGAGAAGATGGATTCCTGCAGAGGCAGGAGTTTCCCTGAGTGAAGTTCTCCGGCCCTGCCACCCAAGGGCTTTTGACAGATGATGGTGGCTCCCTTCTGGCCTTTGAACCTGGACAAAACCCTTTAGTCTCTTATTTGCCTCTTGATGTGCACATCTCTTACTGAACTCCTCTGCTAGCTTCTGGGCTCCCAAACACCGAGCTTAAGCAGGGCAGACTGAGTAACTGAAGGAGCCAAATAAGGAAAACCAAAATATTTTTTGTGGTACTTACTGTCTCCAGGCCACCACTTCATGGCAGAGATCTTTGGTGTGTTCAGTATAAACTCCTGTGTAGTGACATCAAAGACGGCTGTTGTTTCCAAACCCTGAAGATAAGTTCCTTAAAAAAAAAATAATAAAAATATCTATCTGTCCTGGTGTATCACAAAGATGGAGAGAGTGGAGGATCCCTGGAGGCTGATGTGGGTATTACCAGGGTTTTGTGGTTTACTCTCCCGATGGGAACCGTGGGACCATGCTCCCAGGGACCCCACACCATCTCCTGTAAAGATCTCTTGAGCCGCGTGGCACTCAGGCAAGCTGCCTGGGTCATGGTGACAGTCGTCAACTCGGGCAAGCTGCCCGGCTGATCCCCTCCGCCGATGGCGACTGCCTGCTGGCTGACCATGAGCTTTCACCCTCGCTTGTTATGGTTTTCACATGAGCAAAACCAAAGCCAGCACATCTCCAGCTTGCAGAGGAACGCTGAGGACATCAACCTCTAATGCACCGGTGGCATTTTTCCTCCCAGCCACCCCTGTCCCAGTGGGGCATGGACAGCTTGAACTCCAATTCCCCTGAGAATCTAGGCCAGACTCTCTCGTCCTACGGAAACACTACATTTTCTTTGCAGCCTTACCATGCCCCAGTTCAGTCTGGGCATAGCTTCCAATGAGCTGATACTGGGAGGCGAGAGGAATCCACTTGGCAATCTGTTCCTCAGAGCCCAGCACCGAAATGCTTCTCATGAAGACGCGGTGAAGGAGAAACGCGATGTCTCCTGCCACTGCCCTGCGGAGGAGGCACAAGGGGTATTTTTACATGGATGAAGTTCCGGGGATGTGATGAATGAGGCAGTGACAACTGCAGCGGTCACCAGACAGTACCACCTGCTGCCTTTTGATTTCTGCGTTGTCATACCCTACCCAGCGCCCAGCAGCACCACAGTATTGTAGGGAAAATGCTTCTTTTGTAACACAGTTTGCGTCAGTGTTGCTAGCTCATTATTCCACTTGCTTGTGGAGGAATTATCTGTTCCGAGTAGCAGATGCCGAGCTCTTAAAAACATAGCCTGGCTCCAAAGCTCCTGGAGCTCTCATAGCTTGTGAGCCCTTCGTATTTTTGTTTCACTTCATAGTTAGTTTTTTCCTGATTATTGAAGTAACATTTTAAGGCTGAGCTAAAAAAGCCAAAAGACTGCCACCCTACCCTAAACCCCCCAAACTCTGACAATTCAGTGTGGAGCACATTAGACTGAATTACGTATTTAGGTATCTGAGATCTGGGTTTCTTGGACCTTCCCATTCTGGGGAAATACCTCGGTACGTTGGGTTTGTTGCTGTGCTATTCCCTGGGTGTTTGCTGTCAGTCACTGCCAGTGAACAATGCCAGGGTGCATGGGTATTTGGCAGTACTTGAGATGTTCTTTTTTCTTAGGGAAAAGTTCAAATACATCCTTGCAGCACCTGATTTATTATCTGGTCAGGTCCTTTGCCATCTGATAGGGCTGCATACATCCCCAAAAGCACTACTCCAGAAGCTGTGTATGGGAACTTGGCTACACTGCTTTCTGTGGTGCAAATCAGAAACTCATTTGGTTTAAGTTGGGGTTTTTTTTTGTGTGTGTGTTTGTGTGAGAAATCCTAAGAAAATATGAGGAATATAGTCCCTCTTCCTGGGATTCCTCAGAACAGTTGAATCTCCTCACAGATAAAAGTACATGTTCTCTCTCACTTAAAAATAAGTGGCTGTGCTGTTCTCGGTAGCTCGGCCTGGCTGTTAGCACGTTGCTTTGCTGCAGTGCTCTAGTGAGCATCTCATTCCAGACAGATACCTTTCATTTCGAACAAATGACTGCGCCCTTTCTTTTATACTGGCCCTGGGAGAGAATCGGTCATGCTGAAAAAGTGTGAGGGGGGAAATAGGAACAAAAAAGCTAAATGGAAATTGCTTTGATTAGCAGAGAAAGATGTAATGAACCCTTGGCAGCCCATACAGAAGTAATGTTACTTCATCTGTGATTTTAAAAAGCTGGCTTTTAAATATGTGCAAGTGATTCGCTGTGTCTGGCACTAGGACTTGGTCAGTGAGAGCCTGGTGCTGCCCTGCCAGGCGCTGCGCGGGCTGGCCCCCACAGAACCCGTGGTGGTGGGGGCCTGATAAATGCAACCCGAGGTGGGAGAGGCGTTCAATTTTGCAAACTATAATCTTTCATATGATGAAATATTGGAAAGTGACTTTGAGTGTCAGCAGTGGTTTCTAAGGTGCAGGCGTTGCCTTTTGGAATGATGCTTTTGAACTTGCACCTTCTTACTGGGCAGGTAACCCTCAAAACGGAGAGTGTGCGCTGGGCACTGTTATTTAGCAAAGAGGGGAAAGAAGGAGGCGCAAGCAATTAAAATGTGGAGCTCAACCCCATGCAAAGTGTTAAATTTTTTTAAGGAAAGGATTGTGAAAAATATTTTATTCCAGTCCTACAAATTAAGCTGGTTTTTTTTCTTTCTTTCTTTCTTTCTTTCTTTTCTTTTTTTTTAAATACAGTATGGGTTTTCTAGACAGAGAAGGTTTCGTTTTTAATTTATCTGGAAGTCAATAATGTAACTGAAACAGCACCATCCCGTTATACATTTAAAAATGCATAGGAGCAGTATGAGAGCTGTAGCACAGGTAAGGAGCTTGCTGAAGTGGAAATACCACGTTGGGGATGTGAAGTGCTGTGATCTATTGCACTGTACCCATGTGCTGCTCTTTGAGAAGTTCCCTGCTGTGTATCATCATTTTCCCTGTTCCCAAGCGTGCTGCTCAAGGGAAAACCTGCAGCACGTTTGTATCAAAACCTTATCTGTCAGCTGTTGGCCTCTCCCAGCCTTTGCTAAAGCCGTTTCTTGTTGGCAACAAATCTTTTAACAAAAAAATTAGTTGTACCGTTAAAAAATAAAATAAGAATCACCTGTAAATGTACTTAGATTCAGGTCCCTCATGACTCCATCGCATCTCGTGCATCTTTTTCTGGAGATGAACAGCCTTTCTGACTGCTGCTTCGTACCTCTCATTCTGGCTCTGGAAATACTGATTCTCTCTGCTAAATACAGGGTCGCGTTCGATAGCTTCAACTGCAAAGCAACACAGAAGAGTTGGTTCTCCTGGGACTGGGGAGGAGTGGGCAGGGCTGGGGCCATGGGTACTGGTGCTGTGACTTTTTAGGGTGACGGCGGGCAGGTTTTATCTTGCCAGTGCTGGCTCTCGTGGCTGTTGTGCCCAGCTCTGAGAAGCGGTGTGTTTGGGGAAGGAGGAGGGGAGGGGAAGCGAGTGGGTTCTGTGAGTGGAAGCAGTGACCCTGCCGGGCAAGGCATCGTCCCTGGTCGGGGCGTCGGAGGTGACTTCGTGCCTCAGACAGAAAGTGCCACGGGCCCCTCTGTCTCCGATTGCTGTTCCCATGCCGTGTTGCTGATGTGACGGCAGCAAGAGCCATGGCTAGCTGGGATTTGCCCGGAGGGTGGCTAACGGCCGGAGGTGCTAGCTGTCCCACTTGGCGCCTGCACTTCAGTTCAGGATTTTATCAGCCCATCGCGGTATTGCAAAGCGACTCTTGGGTTTGCTCTTTCTGTGTCAGCCTGAACACTCCCACTGCTCCCTTTTTGCCTTGAAACCTTTGAGTCCCTTCACATTTAAGGCTTTACTGAACTCCAGTTGCACATGAAGTGTGCTATCCCAGTGGCCTGTGCCGTTTTCGTTTGATCGGGATATCACATGGGGTAGTTACAGAGACAGAAAAGCTTTTCTGTTTTTTTTTTTTTCCTCTGTTCCTTCTGAGCTCACAGTCACTTTTCGGCACGCCCGTCCCAAGTGAGGGCAGCTCAGCCTGGCAGAGCCACCCCACGGGAGGAATTCCCCACCTGGATGAGCCTGATGTGCCGGGGCTCGTGCATACCTGTGCAGTGGCGCTAGCCCCCGCCTGCATCCCCCTCGCACAGAGACGCCCTGCTGTGTAACCATCCACCCTTTTATTCCAGTTTAACCAGTAATGCCAGAGGTGCTGGGGATGGGAACAGGGAGGGGGAAAAGCTTCAGACCGCGGGAGCAGCTGTGGAGGAGTCGCATTGATTTACGCTTAGCAGAGACTCCACGCTCCCGCTTTTTTAAGAGAGGGGGTGACCAGGCAATACCTGGGAGCACAAACCCCACCATGCCAAGGAGGAGCAGGAGCAGCGGGGACGAAGCCATGCCCTGTACCAGCTCATGGCCCTCGCGGGGCTCACTCACCCACCGCCCTCCGCAGCCGAGTCTGCTCCGCGCCGCCGTCCAGCCAGGCCGTGAGTTTTTCCACGCTGAAGGAGGCCGTTTGCCTCTCGCTGGCCAGGTCGGGATTCACGCCGGGCGCCGAGCCCTGCGAGTACTTCTTGGTCTCCAGCAGAGCCATCCTGGAGGCTGAGCTGCACCGGGGAGGGACGGGGCTCGTCAGGCGCTGTCAGCCCCGCAGCGGGTGGCAGATGAAGGAGTGGGGCCAGCCAGGAGGGGTTTCGGTAGGTTGGCCAAGGAGTTATACCTGCGCAGGCAGCCCGGGGCACGGCTCCCTGCGCTGCCGGCGCAGCTATTGCAGGGCACCGCGCTCAGCAAAGCAGGCGTAGGAGTGAACTTTGTACACAACCAGGCACCTTTCCGTGTTTAAAAAAAAAAAAAAAAAACACAAACAAAAAACCAAACAAGGGTTGCATGAGTATTGAGGCACTGTCTTGTCCTCCTTGCAATGATATGGGCAATGAAAACTGAGGGCACTGTTAAGAGTTCAGCATGCAGGTTTTATGATTGATTGATTGATTGATTTTTAACATAAAATCCTTTTCTTTCACCAGTCTGTCCCAGTGTTCTATGAGGAGTTACTGCCAGACTATCCCACAACTATGGGTTAATGTTTAAGGGAGTTTCTGGCCCTGGCCCATTCCCCTCCCCACGCCAGGCACTGCCCCTGCTAACTACCCCGGGGGCTAGGAGCCTCCTGGACCCGCGGTCACAGGTGCTGCCCTGCCCCAGGCTCGGCTTTACATTAACTCCTAACCTTGTAACTCCCCTGTTACCAGGAACGCTAACAAAAAAATGTGATGGGAGGGGGAAAGCAGATTTTTTCCCCTCGCCTTCCTGAACTATTTTTCATGTATGAAAATTTAAAACTCTGAAAGACTTGCAAAGATGTTTTTAATTTCCTCTTTTCTGCTATTCAGACCTTTAATTCAAGGCGTCTTGGAGGGAGAAAAGCCTCAAAGCAGCCTGCTGAGTACACAGAACTGGACAAG
The DNA here is from genome assembly GCA_013400135.1 of Rhinoptilus africanus. NCBI lineage: Eukaryota > Metazoa > Chordata > Aves > Charadriiformes > Glareolidae > Rhinoptilus > Rhinoptilus africanus. The sequence goes on from VXBO01002686.1 coordinate 298,589, forward strand.
TAACCCAGACCTGCCCTTGAGCCGTCCCGGGAAGCGCTGGGTTGGCCGCTGGAGCTCCAGCACGGCTCAGCCGCCGGCTCCCTCTTCCGTGAGGCCGCGTAAGAAAAATCCGTGTCTCTCTCTCCGCTACGTCGAGACCAAACCCCCACGTACCTTGTCCCTCGCGTCCTTTGGGGAGCCGCCTGCCTGCTGCCCACCTGCCTGGGCCGCTCTCCCGGTGTCCCCGCGGCAGGGACCTTGTCCCCGCGGCCGATGGGGCTCAAGGCGGCCGTGGGTGTTTCTGCGTGTGCGCGGCGGCGAGACGGAGCTGACCTCTGCCGGCAGCGGCCTGGGCGCCTCCGAGGCCTAGAATCCCGCAGCTCCTGCTGCTGAAAGGGCTGGAGCCTCTGAGCTTTAAATAAAAAGAAGAAAAAAAGACATTTTTCTGATCTCGCTTCGGGCTGTTTGTGTGTTGGAGGCTGCACTTCCAGCTCTGTCACCAAAGTCACACCCTGCCCTTTTCCCAGTGTTTTTAATTTTTTGGGATTTTTTAGCCTGTTTAGGACAGAGGAGAGCACCCTTTGTGCTCTCATCGCCCCTTGCCCGTGACTCGCGTGAGGTTTTTCCAGTTCAGTTACTGCGTGCTTGGCTCCAGTACGGCACAGCCCTCAGCTCTTCCTGCAGTTTGGGGTGCCAGCCGGGAGACCGGGGATGTTCCTTGCAGGCTGGGTCGTGCTGGGGGTCAGAGGGACGTTGCCATGGGTTATGTGGTGCCTTTGTCTCTGGCAATCGTGAATCTGCCCCCACTGCAGTCTGTCCTGGTGTCTGGTGGGCAGGGGCTGGCAACCTTCCCCCCCACCCCCGGCAGGGTCCCCAGGGAACTCACAGAATACTCTGGGAAACCAACAAAATCCCCAAGAGCGCCTGGTCCTGGTGAGTTGGAACACACCACGATTATTATGTTGCTGATAATTTTGCTGATTATTATGTTGCTGATAATTTTGCATTGTTCCCCTTTTTCATAAACCCGGATATCTCCAGCATCATGTCAGACTCACAGGTTTCATGCGATGCTTTAATCCACACAAAACTGGTCAGTCAGTGACAGTTCTAGGTAATTTTGGGAAATGATCGAAATATACAGACATACCTAGGACAGGCAGAGGAGAGCTCCCGAGAAGGCGTGTTCATCCAGGGCCCGTCTGAGGAGGGTACCACTAGCTTGGAGAAGAAAAGTGGAATTTGCCATTTCTGAGGCAGTAACGAGAAGTGAATTAGGCAGTAAAATAGAAAGGTTCTCTGACAAGAAGTTCCACTGCAGCAAACTACCCAGGGGCACTTCAGGAGTGAGTGTGTGAGAAAGATCTCAGCGTGAGCTGGATAAATTGTAAAGCGGGTATTGAAAACTCTGGCGGTAAGAAAAATCCAGGCAATTGAGCAGTTTGTGCATAGCCAAAAGGTATCTTTAAAAGAGCAGCAGTGATTGTTTCTTACTGTCTCCTGTAGAAGAGAACTGTCACAGTATGAAAGAATGCCTTTGGCATCTGTGCGTGAAAGGGTGTGTGAGAGGAGTGTAAGCAGCCCTGGGGCATAGCCCATCGAAACCTCCCCAGCTGGGGCTGTGGGAGGTTGATAAAACATTTTAAAGTCCTGCCTGGGTCCCCTGGTCTCATGTCTCGCCAAAGGCCACGGTCTCCAGTGAAGACATTTTCCTTTGTGTGGCTTGTGACAGGAAATGAAGTGTGCAACCTGCCGTGGTAGGAGAACATGCGAGCTGTTATTATAAGCGGCAACGAGGTGTTTTGGAAGCCTGACCCGAAGAACAGGTTTAGTCAATGAGCCCTCATCCCTGGTGATGAGCTGACTGCCCACACCAGTGCCGCAGGGTGCAGAGGATTGGGAACACCGTGTGCTTCCCAGTGTGGCAACCCCAGCAGATACCTGGTGTCAGAGAAACGCATCCAAGCACCATCTCTGCCGCCTTCTGAGCGGGGAGTTGGTGTCTCTGCCATTAAGGATATCGCTAATGAGACAGGGAAGTCCTTTTTGTTTGCGTTGGTGCATTGAGTTTTAGTCCTGGCCCGTGGGGAGTGTGGTGCGTGTGACCTGCACGTGTGAAGCACCCTCTCTTTTTCTTATCTATTTAATCTGTCATCTTTGGTTGCTGCTAAAACACTTTAAAATGTTTAAAAAATAATGAAGTAAGCTCACTAGTGTGAGAATTACCTTTCAGCTCAAACCCAAGTTTTTAAATTAAATCCAAGGGCAACATGTTTCCTTGGCCTTGTGGGTCCTCCTGTGCCAGGCAGGTGGGCATCCATGGCCAGTTAGAAATCAAACATACGGGAAGTACAATGTCCAATTCCAAAGCCCTTAAGCTTTCAGCAAATTGTAATGAAGTCTGGGGGTAAGCAATGAATGCAGCATTGGGTGCAGATGATGAAAACAGCCCGTTGATGAGTAAGTTAGCACAGCACTAACAAAGGAGCTGCTGTCAGACTTCACTGATTTTTATGTTCTTTCCGTTTATTTGGCTGTCCTCTGCTTGCATCCTCAGAACTTTTGCAGTTCCTTGTGGAAAAGAGCAAAATATACAATCATCTTTTAGTTTATTTCTTCAGAAGCGTCCACGTTAAACAGAGTGAGTTAATTAAGTAGAGTTGCATGGTATATATTTTTATATAAATGTATAAACACCAACACAGACTATAGACTATATACCACGTAGGCAATATACACAGTGCAAAAAATTGTCTTCCATCGATACTCTGATAATCTGTATCTTCTGGATACACCATGTTTTTTCAGGAATGTGTTTTAGGGGCATAGGGAGGAATTAATTTAAAAGAAAGAGAGACACAAAAATATCCCAGCATTTTCCCGGTGATGTCTACGCTGCTGTTTTTTCAGGTGCCACCTGTCCGCTGCCGCACCACAGGAGCATCCGTGCAGGTTGTGGAGGCTGTGAGCCCAGCCAGGGATGCGGTTATCAGTTTGCAGGGGTGAGAAGAGCTGTGTTGGAAAATGCCGTGAGTTTTTAAGCCAAGGCTTGTACAGCAAAAGCATCATTTCCCACGTGCCGTCGTGGAAGGCTGGAGCCTGCAGCTCTTGGTGGGGATGAACGCGCTCCTGCTGTGTGCTGTGGGGCTGCTGCTGCCCATCCTGGCCCCATGGGAGCTCCTGGTGCCGGCGACTGGTGGCCGGTTGGGTGGGTTGGTGTGTGGATGTGAGACTGGGTCGCGGTTCACAGCCCGTGGGCAGCCAGGTCAGGGCTTTCTGCTGCCTCTCCACCACTGGAAGGGTTTCTCATGGCCCTGCTAGCTCAGTCTGTGTCAGGGCAGCGTGACCCAGCCCTCCCTTTCCCGTCTGGACACCCGCTGAAAATCACCCAGACACCCCTGAGCAATCCCGGACTGTGTTGGTTTTGCAGTCCTGCTGTGTGTTTGGTGGACACCACATCAAAGGGAAACACCTTGATTTATATA
>VXBO01002686.1:311400-387586 GCA_013400135.1 Rhinoptilus africanus
TTTTTTTTTTTTTTTTTTTTTTTTCCACAGGAAAAGAGGCAGACAAAAGACAAGAAAGGAGGATACAAAAGCAAAGGCTTGTTTTGGTATGAATTAAATGGATGGGCTCCTATTTCATTCATCAAAAAAAAAAAAAGTCTCTCCATGGAGTAACTTGAATAAAATGCCAGGTGTTTTTCATGAAAACACCATTTTTGGACAGCTGCACTCCCAGACTAGCCCCAGTGTCCCTGTGTCATCCTGTCGCCCTTTTCTCACTGTTCCAGTGCTGTTGCTTAGACCAGAGCTGCCCCATGCTGCGACAGAGAGATTCCTACAATTGCTTGTGTGCTGGGTACCAAATCCTGTGACACAGCAGGAGAAGGGCTGGGGAATATCAGTCTTGGATTTGTCCATCTTAAATCCGCCTGTTTTGTTGGGGGATAATGCAGCGAGCAGCAAGTGTGGAAGGATTATGTAGCCAACCAAGCCTGAAGGACCAACCTGGATGCTGTAAATGGCTGTAACTCCAGTGACTTTGGTGGGTATTTTTCTGTACCAAATAGGTCTCGGGCCCTTCCGCTAAGCTGTACTGGCTCTGGTGCAGCCCTGTTGCTTATAATTACTGTTTTCCCCCTGCCTCCATGATGTATGGGTTTCCTTTTGCGTCTCAGGAGTGGGAGTCCCTTCTTCCCTACCTGCAATACCCAGACCCCAGGAGTGGAGGTTTTGGATTGGCTAATGGGGTTATTTCCCGACTGCAGCAATCTGATGTTGCATGGCTGAGGCTTGCAAAGAAACAGCAATTTATCAACCTATTTACTGGAGGGAGATGGGGAACTTTTCCTTGAAACTAGTAGAAATGGAGAAAATACTGGAAAGGAAGGAGTGGGAGGAGTTGAAACGGACAGGAAGCATTTCTGGACAGGCAGCTGTTAAATCAGCATGCAAAAGTCCTCACAATGAGTGTAATTTGCCTGAACAATACTGGAGGAGCAGGACACAGCAGGTAGCTCTGAGCTTACTTTTCACTGTGCTAGATGTGCCAAGGAGTGTGCAGACACAGACCTCCAGGGTTTGGCTTCCAGTGGGTGTCCCTACGGCTGCCCCGGGGACAAAGTCAAAGCCCTGGCCTTGTCCCTAACTGGGACTGAAGGAGCCTTGAACCTCACTACCAGAGCAGCACTTTAAACCTTTGGAAGACCTTAGTCTGGAACAATCAAGGAATGTCTTTATTTGCATTGAGCAGAAAAATAAAAATGCAAATATAAAAGTATTGGTGAGCCTGAAACACAGCTTGGAATTCCGCTGGGAGTAAGGACAGGGCATCCTTTCTCCTGCAGGTTGGCAGATAGGGACCCAGTGCAAAATGTTTCTCATGGAGTAGATCTATCATCTTCGAGACCTGATGTAATTCATGTCCGTGTAAGGGGAGACAGACTGCTATCAGGCTGCTTTTTGTCATTATTTATAGTACTGGAGGTGTAAATCAAGCCAGGTCTCTGCAGTGGATTTACAGCAGGGTGTCTGTTTTTGCATGATTCAGCCATAGATCAATGAGCAAGGCTCTGCTCTGGCACCTCCTTGGCCACCATCATAAATCAGCAAAAGGTGTTAGACATTTTTATATTGTTCTTGGCGAGATACAAACAAAAAAAATCCATGTGCATGTTAATACCCTCTGCTGTACGCAGAAAGACAGCCTGACCTTTTAAATGGATCTGCTTTGCAGGGTTGCTTATAAAATGTAGCTGTGTTTGCTTCAACACACTCAGGCTTTTGCTTGCTTTTAAATATTTTCCCTTTCCTTATTTCTAGAAGCCTGAGGCTTTCTAGGAAAAGTACCTTTCCAAGCAACTTTTCTGTAAGTAGAAAGCAAGCCTGCCTGAATGAGGAGGCTGAGGCCACTGGTGGATACTTGGACTTCACGCGTGGCCTCTCTCCTCTCCCAGCCGTAGCTGTGAAACGAGCTCCCAGTCTCGATGAGTTTTCTAGGAGACCCCACAGGGAGAATTCAGCATCTTTGAGATGGTCCAGAGACCGACCACCCCCCTGCGCAGTGTGGGACTGGCTAGGGGAGAAAAATGACATTTTAATATCTTGGTCTGTTCTGACCTGAAGCAAAGCCCAAATTCCTGCTTAAACTGCCTGGAAATGCTTATAAATCCCCCAATTCCTAGGAGACTTGCAATAAAATTGTGAGTCTGCAATCCTGGCCCAAATTGTTTCCACTTACGATTATGCTCAGCCCCAGTCTTTTAGGGAACAGGGGTAGTGGGCAGTTTGGTTGCAACATTAAATGCCTTTGAAAACCTGAATGTTGCAAATAATACATTAAATATGCCCTATTAGGAATGGAAAACAGTGTGCTGCTTGGGGTTTGAGTAGCTTTTGTGCAGCCCAGGGCAAGGAGAAAGGTTTTAGCCTGCTCCTGGAGAGCAGGAGGAGGAGGATGACTGGTTTATACCCAGGGACAGGTAGCGGGCACGAGGACTCGGTGGCATCGGGAGCTGAGCTACCCTTCCCTTTGCTGCTGCTGCTTTTTGGTTTCCCCTCACTCAGAGGAGATGCCCTTCACACAGCATTTATTTAGGATTAAGCGACTTGTCTCTCCACGGTGGGCTGCCCTGCGAGCCCCCCTGCGTGAGGACCGTGCGCTGCTCCCTGTGCTGCGGCTGGCAGACCGCCTCACCGTCCCATCGGGATGGAAGTAACCCCTGGGAATGTTAAGGGGATTAATGGCCCTGGAAAGGGCAGGTAACCCAAGGGGTGCAGCTCTGCCTGCCTGGCTCCAGCCATTCTGCACAAGGGGAAAAATAAGAAACTGAAAAGAAAATTAATCCATAGCGGCTGGGTTTAGAAAGCTGCGGGGTGGAGGTCTGGGCTCCTGCCCAGCACCTCTTGACTTGCGACTGTGTAGGAGAATGCAGGGTGCAGCAGGACATCAGCGTTTGGCTGCTTTTTGCAGATTTTCACGTGAAATGCCTCCTTCCCCTTGACTTTTATTTTGCCAACCTCTCCTCAACCTCCTGCCCCTCTGCGACCTGCTCTCCCTTCCCCTGCGCATCCCTCAACCTTTTTCCATGCCATCTGCAAGCCAAATTTCTCTTCCTTCAGCGCCACAGCGTGCCCTGCCCTGTGTGAGGATGCCCAGTTGGTTCTCAGCATCCTTAACTCGCAAAGCTGCTGATGCTGTCTCCTGCAGCACGGGTCAGTGTTTAGTTTTAGCTGAAATCTACAAAGTGAACATAGTTCACAGTCTTTTTATTTCTTTTGTCTGTGTCATTTGGGAACTGATTTTCCCACCAGAGCATCGCTGGAGAGGTTTGTCAATAGGGGGAGGAAGGTGACCAAACTGCTTTTCTTAAAAATACTGTATGGGAATTGCTTTCTGAGCAAAGAATGGGCCTCTGTGAAGTGCCACCTGTGTAAAAACAGGCAAAAGGCCTTATTCGGGGAACGGGTTCCAGGCTCAGAGGATATTACTGTTTGTAATTCTGTGCAACCCTCTTACTTGTTAGAAGGGATGAGACTGGGCAAAAACCTCCGGATGCCCAGGGTCAGAACCCCGCCTCTGGGTTTGTAAAACCACTAACCCAAGGGACCGTTTCCTGGTCAGAAGTGATCACTTAAAACTGTGGCTACAGAGAAGAACCTCTGGTTTTATGGATGCCTGAGGTTTATTCATGAATGTGCCTTTTTTTAAAGAACCAACAGAGTAAGGAAGGGCTGCTGAAAGAAGCTGGTCATACACATCCCGCAAGTAAGGAAACTGCAACCCCCCCACACTGAATCCGGGTCAGCAGAGCTGCGTTAAAGCTCTTTAGACCAGTAACCTGAGCCTGGGAAATAATGTGAGTTTCTGACACATTTAACTGCAGTCATGGGGGGAACCTTACTTTCTCCGGGCTATGGCCCGATGGCATCTGCTCCACAGGGAGCCTTCCTTTCCCCAGGATGAGGGGAGCATCCCGCACACCCCTCCTCTTTGGGAAGGCTGAGAGGAGCCAGGCTGTCCTCACACCCTGCAAGGGTCTGCGTGTGCAGATGGAGGTGCATGGGATCTTTAAACTAGCCCCAGTTCCTTTTAAGCACTGGTACACGCATACATCTATCTGTTAACCAGAAGTTAACTATTTTTTTTTTCAATTTTTGAGCATGAATTTTCAGTCAATGCATTTCCACTGTCTGAAGTGGAGCTGGAGTTTGGCCCTGCAGCTTTCCCCATGAGAGTGTAATGGCAGAAAAGGTCGTGCTGTATGTTAAGTCCTACAAAGAATGAAGCTGAAATTTTGTCTTTCGTTTTGGTTTCTTGAATTGATGGTATTTGCTAATATGCCTGATTTCCCTGACTTTTATTAATTGTATTTTAGAAACACAGAATAGCCGGGGTTGGCATCATGGAGTAGGGAAAAAAACTGCGTGTCAATCTTTGTGACCTCCAAAGTTTTGTGTGGTGAGAGACTTTGGGAGAGCAGCTTTCGGGTGTGCAACTGCATTGTGGAGGATCTGCCGCTGGGAAGACAAGTGGTGTGACCTCAAAGCAGGGCACTTGCTTTTGGAAGGCACTTTCTGCCCGGTGGGCCGGTTCAGGGCAGAGCGAGGTGCCCAGGGGAGGCTGGCAGGGCCTGGAAGCCCTTTGGTGGGTGAGTCCCTGCTGCCGNGTGACCTCAAAGCAGGGCACTTGCTTTTGGAAGGCACTTTCTGCCCGGTGGGCCGGTTCAGGGCAGAGCGAGGTGCCCAGGGGAGGCTGGCAGGGCCTGGAAGCCCTTTGGTGGGTGAGTCCCTGCTGCCGAGCCTGCAAAATGCGCCTTAACGCCCCATCTAATCCGTGTGTCATTGTTACACAGCTGAGCCCAGAACCAATTACCTGTCATTCCTTCACATTAACTTAGTGTCTGCTGTGGCTTACTGCCCTGGTGACGGATGCTGATGATGTTAATAATGATGATGGTGTTAATAATAATAATGAGGAGGATAATGATAATAATAATAATATGGTGAGCCCAAAGATTGGCAGATGCTAATCGTTACCCTCCCTGGGCGAGATGGTACCAGCTCCCATCCTCACCCTGATTTTCCTCTCCTCTGGTTCCTGTCGTGCCGGCAGCTTGGGAGCATCTCATACCAATGGACCTGGCACGCTCCCCCTTGCTTGTCACCAGGCGACCGTATCACCGATAAGTGATACGCGTGCTCCGGAAAGGAGGCAAAGAGCCTTTGTCTGCTTTTAATCTATAGTTTTAAATAATTAAGCAAGGCTAATTCTGGTATTTATAATGTAATAGGGTGAATGTAACTCGATGTGGCCGCCGTGGGAAGCAGTTCCCAGCTATCGGGTGGCTGCCTTGGGGCTGCAGGCGTGCACAGCCCTGGTCCCCGCACCTTCCCTCAGGCCTGGCCTTCAGGAATAGACCCCACGGGGTCACGGGGTCGGACAGGGAAAGGAAACCCTAACGGAAATGTGAAACGGGGCAGGGGGACATGGCCCTGCCGCTCCCGGCACCGCTGCCCCATGTCACCACCATTCCTGCCTCTGCCTCTCTGCTGAGCACATGCTGGCATGGAGCTGCCCACCAGTACAGCCAGTGTTCTCCCACCAGTGCAGCCAGTGCTCCCCACCAGTACAGCCAGTGTTCTCCCACCAGTGCAGCCAGTGCTCCCCACCAGTACAGCCAGTGTTCTCCCATCACTATAGCCAGTCCCCCCTGTCCACCCAATGCCCCCAGTCCTGCCTTCCCCTGCCGAGTGCCGTGCCAGCACTGCAGCCCAGGGGCCCCCCATTTACACCAGCGCTGCACCCTCATAAGGAGGGCACAGAGTGGGACTGGCTCATTCTGGGCTGCTCACATGTCGCCAGCTGCAATCACTCCAGATGTAAAGGACTCCAGATGCCACCACGGTCACCCACTGAGCTTTGCGCTCACGTGCATGTATTTGGAAGAGAGAAAGGCTGTCAGGTTTGGGGCTGAGCTGTCTGGTGTGTAGAAGTTACCAGTACCCTGATTTTTGTTAGCTGGCACTGGAAATGCTTGTACAGTCGGGCAGCAGCAAGCTCCCCTCTGCAGGCAGGCAGGATTGGGTGTGCTGGTTAATTATTTCATTTAATTACCTTGGACTGTGATAAGCAAAGATAACAAGGCTGGGATCCCGCTCTGTTAGCAATCACCAAGGGACGTCAGCCCTGTGCCTTTTGCAAGCAGCACATGAGCGGCTTCTTTAGTTTTGTTAAGCAGTGACAGATGCTTTGCAGTCTTGCTTGATAATTGTAAACTTACTTTTAATATCTCATCAAATATTTGCTCTGTGCATTTGCCTGCCTATCATAGAGAGGCACATCAATCATTAATGAATGTTTTAAGGTAGCTCAAAGGTATTTTTGTTGAATACAGAGAAAATCCTCCCATGCTGATTTGCAGGGATTGTATTAGCAAGTGCCCCCTGTCCAGCCCAATGCCTCTCCCCGAAGAAGGTTTGAATCGCGGCAGGGGTTTGCTTGGGGAATTCCTTGCAGGATATGGATCCGTTTAGAAAGGCAGAAGCAGAAGTATTAAAGTAACATGGTACCTCAAGCAAAATTTAAAACAGAGTCCAAAGTCACCTGTGGGTAAACAAGTATGCACCCATGGGTGCTCAGCAGCCCGTCCCCGCAGCGGGAAGCCGGTAGAGATGCAGGGACCCCCTGGGGCAGCTCGGGGTGCCCTGGGCTTACCTGATTTCCGCAGCGTGGCCCTGGGGAGCCCAGGGGGCAGGTGCTGCCCCGCGCCCCACGACATGGGTCTGCGGGGGTTGAGGCTGCTGCTTCTGCCCGGCTGCACTGGTGCCTGTGTGACTTTTTGGCTGGGTCCGATGAAGCTGCCTGGCTCCTGCCAGGTCTTTCCAGCAGGAGTGGGGACCGAGGATCACGTGGAGGCGGACGCTGCTCTGGCGCTCCCTCCCCGCTGCTCTCGTCACCCCACGGGAACCCCACTGAGGGCTGGAGCTCGGACGGCAGTGGCCAGTGGCCTTGCTCGCTCCTCAGTGCTCGTCCCAAAGGTCCCTCTGCCGCCCTGAAAACTTGCTGCCTTTGCTCTTCGTTGCCAGACGATGTTTTCCCAGGACAGAGGAACAAACTACTCGTTTTTTTCCCCCCCACAAAGCAAACAGCTTCGTGCGTGCCAGGGCACCCTCGCAGCACGGCCACTGCTGCTGGCGGAGAGGTCGTGTCCTTGCTCCACAGAGGACGGTTTCTCCGAAGCATGCCTTAACCACGCTCCCAGAGAAATCAGATCGCCCCAGAGGAAGCCGCACGCCCACTCCCTTTAGCAACCACTGCAGCAGCCAAGCCCGGCACCAGGGCAACCGCTCGAGTTATTGTGATTATTCCCCGGCGTGTTGCAACACCCCATCATCTACCAACTGCTGCACCCGGTGGGTAAGGGCTGCGGGAGGGAGAAGCAGCCTCTGCATGGGGGCCACGGGCATCCTGGTGACACCAGGGCTGTGTGTGATGCCGCTGCATCACTGCCGCAGGCTCCCGCTGCCCCAGGTCTCACCCTCCCGAGATGCAGCCCCTGCCTGGATTGGGTCCCTTGTCCCCATCCTTGCTGTGGCCAGAGGTACCATGTCAGCTGTCCCTGAGTTGCCATGGCCTGGGACACCAGAGGCTGCAAAGCTGAGGGAGGAGAAGGAGTTAAACCACCCCAGCAGCTCCTTTGGCTCTTAGATGGATGCTGTGGTCTGGCTCTGCCTGGGTAGCCCCATGCCAGTCTGCAGATGCCCAGCGTTTCATTCCCAGAAGGTGGGCAGGGATGGGGTGAAACCGTTTCCACCCAGAGGAAGGGGGTAAGGGGAGCTGGGAGGTGTCACCCGGGTGCAGGTACCAGCCACATTCCCATGCCCCTGCACCCATGGGTGTAGACACTGGCATGGCCACGTCTGGCCTGATGCTCCTGTCCCCATGATGGACTGGAGAAAGGGGCCAGGCTGCTGCAGGCATGGGGGTGCTTGTTCACTTATTTTCACCTCTCCACATCCCGGCCTTGTATCCCTCATCCCAGCCATGTTTGCCAGCCAAGGGGCTCAGCAGCACTGGGGTGTGAAGAGAAGCCCCAGCCTCTCCCAGCTCGCCTCGCAAAGCCCTGCGTGGGGCAGCCCGGGCTGCCGTCACTGACCTGAGCCACCACTCCCGGGCTTCCCGTTTCCACTCAGACACTTGGGCTGAAGGGAATATTCTTTCTGGAAGAAAAGAGAAAGAAATGGGAAAGGACTGCACAGGTATTGCTCTGTTACAGGAAATGAAACATCATTTAATACTGTCATTAAAAAGGTATTAATTTAGTTTTTTTTGTCTCGTGCCCAGGAGCTGTTAAATTTAATTGACGTGGAGTCTGAAGTGTGGGAAATGAGAGGCCGGCTGGTCCGCATTCCCCTGTGTGTGGTATGTGTGTACCTGTGCCTGCGTGTGCACAGCTTGCCGTGGGTTAGACACGGGCAGGGTTTTGAAGGTCTCATACTGCTTTTGCCCCTAGACGATGCCTGTGGTGGAGGAGAGGGCTTTAGGTGGGCAGGCTGCGCAGTCTGTATGCTCAAACTGCACCCTGCCTTGCAGCCCACACGTGCCCCATGAGCTTTTTGTGGCTGTACAGGTTCACATTGCCCATTGCCCCATAGTCTGGCTGCTCATTACACACTCCAAAACCCCATTTGGCTCAGTTTGGAACTGAAAAAGAGGTGGATGCACATCTGTACTACTCCCCTTGGGGTGCCTGTGAACAGGCTAAAGCTCAACACCTAGTGCTGGGTCTGTGAGTTCTCTGGAGGTGTCTCAAAGGGGCAAAAGAGCATCAATTTAAAGCTGCTTTGAGCTCCCGAGTAAGTGTGGTTATGGCTGGTAGATGCGGGAGTGGAAAAGGGCTGTGATCTATTAACATCTGCTTGCGACTGACTAAGACAAATTGGAAAAAAGCAAGACAGATTTTTTGGATGTATTTCTGTCCGATACACCCTTGTGCCTGACCAGCTGCACATCTGGGCTTCTCTCTGTAGGGAAGGGGGTTTGTGAGGTGCTTAGGACCTCCCTTCTGGAACCAAAGGGCTTCTCATGGCAGAGCTATTTTTCTAGGAACTCCTTGCACGACCATTCTCTTTGCTATTTAAATTAGTAAGCAATTTCACCCTGTGCTCCTGAGTCTTTGGGATTAACAAAAAGCCTTTGTATCCCCTGCCCCCCAGCTCCCTGAAGGTTACTGTGTGCAGGCGGTTGATTGCTGGGTGATATTTGTCTGGAATGGCTCCTGCAGACAAGGAGTTGCGTCATTCACCAACTGCCCCCGTGTTTCTTATGAAGTGGCTTCATGTCCCAGGAGAGGGTGACATGGGGAGCTCAGCCCAGCATCGCTTGTTGCGTCTCCTGTGCCCCCTGCGTGGTCCCGTGTTGCTGTGAAAGCTGGGGGGGAGGTTTGTGGGTCAGGGTCTTGTTTGGAGGAGTCACCCCCCAGAGGAGTGCGCCCAGGGGAGTCTCAGTGCCAGGAGCTCTGGCATGGCTCTGGCATGGCTCTCCAGTCCGGAGCTGGCAGAGTGGGCTCATGGCTCTCCGGCACGTGAGGCCACAGAGAGCTAATTTCTTGGGCCTTTGACTCTGTCCTGCTGAGGCGGTGACATGGTCTCTTCATTCAATGTGCACATAAAGAGAAAAGAACACTGTTCTGAATGTGCACTGGGTGCCGCACTGGTGGGTGGCTGTACGGTTAATCAATGGATGCTGGGAAGAGGAAGATGGCTCTGGGGGGGGCCCACAGCTGGGTCCTCATTGCTGGGGCTGTACATCAGGTTGACTTGGAGCTGCTGAGTTACTTTGCTAGCGATGTTGGCTGCTGACTGTCATTTCTCTAGCCCGTTGCTGCGGCACCAGGAGCTTTCTTGTGTGGACACGTCTCCTGTGTATTAAAAAAACCCCAGACGTGTCAAGTGAGTACCCAACACAAACACTGGCTTTCCCGTGGCTGTGTAATGCAGCCAGCCCCGCGTGGATGCAATGACAGTGAGATAACACTGCCGCCGAGACGGGCTTGCTGTCGGCCTGGCCGCAGCGCCGAGGAGCCTCGGTGCAAGCTGTGAATTACAGAGCAGACAGCTCTGCCCGGCCCTGCCCCTATCTTTATTAAATCTCCGCTCTCAGCACAGGGTTGGGAGTGCAGCATCGCTGCCAGTCCTGTCCGCGATACCCATCGGCAGACAAAATTCTGGCCCCACTGAAGTCACCCAGGGCTGGGACTTGAAGGCAGACGGCATTTCACCTCACGCTGCAGGGAGGTCTTGGAGGCTGGTTAAACATTTCCTCTGCTGGGTTAATGCTGGATGTTGGCTGAGGTGCTGCCTGCGACGGCGGGATCCAGCTGGGCAGCCCAGCCCTCCCTCTGCTCCACATCCCCCAGCACAAACTTTGTGCGAGGTTGTGCTGGTTGCAGCGTGGTGGTGACCTTGGCAGTGGCAAAGCCAAGGCCAGGGGACATCTAGGCTCTGCCTGGTCCCTGATACCCCGTCACCTCTGTGGCGTGGGGTGGCTGGAAACACACTCCTGCTAATCTCCACTTGAGCCATTAGTGTGTTTGCAGAGCAGGACAGCTTTTTGCACCTCCTGGCTCATGGGGAGAGTTAATGGTTGCCCAGATGATAGAGACTTTTGATTGCTCCCCATGGGACAAAGCGGGGCATGCAAAGGCTTTCTGTTAATCCCATGTCGGGGACTCTGTCCCTGACCCAGCTGGGCATGGGGACGGGTACTCCAGGAGTCAGAGAGCTCAGTTTGTCACAGTGCGGGCTCAGACGGGGAGGGCATATTGCAGTAAATGGGTGGAAGATGCCTGCTATTTCCCAAACCCTCCTATTTCCATGTGAAAATCACTTCTGTGTGCAGTGCTACTGCATCTTGCCAGGAGTAAGATGTACTAATAAAATCTAGCATCGGACGGTAACGCTATTCCCTTCTGCAGGTGAGCAGGACAGATGCACGTGGGGCAGGGGGATGAAGGAGGACCTGCCCCAGCCCACCTGATGCTTCCATTGGTGGCAGCAGCAACCTGCCTGCAGTGGCCCCGGGCAGGGAATTTTTCCGGCAAAACAGGGAAGAACCTGGAAACACTGCTGATGGGAGCAAGTACCACTTCCAACCTGTGAGCCAGCTCCTGCCTGGGATCCCCAGCCTGCTTCGACTGTATGGGTGAGGACACCTACCAGTTGAGCTGGAATTAGCCTGGCTATTCAGTGGGGTTAAATGCAACAAAACAACATAAAGTGTAAATAGTAAGTAATCTCATGTTGTACTTTTACTGTTCTCTGTACACCCAAACATCCTGGGCATCATTACGTCCTGGCAGGACAATTCCTGGCCCTGATTCTGATGCATAGCAAAGAGCTCCTGCAGCAAGTGTCTGGAGGCAGTTTGGCAGGTGTAGGCTCTTTGAACCTTCGGCTCTGAGCAGGAATCCTCCTCCATGGCTCCCTGCTCGGGAGTGCAGTGCTCCTACTGCAGCTTAAAGCCAGCCTCCCTGTACAAACCATTAATCAGTGTTACTTGTCCTACACGTGGGTACCCTAATATTTACTTGCAGCAAAATTGATAGCTGGTAATTTTGGACCGTGTTTGTGCTTTGATGAAAGCGGTTAGGGAAATGAGCCATCAGCGTGGTCAGAGCGTGAGCCAGGGAGAGGGCGAGGAGGATGGCTTCAGGCAGGTTCAGATCAATACAGGTGCCATTAAATTGAAGTATTGTAGCCTCTGTAGTGCACTACAGCCAAAGCCTGAGCTAATAAATTAGGCAAGAAATTGCTGCAATCAGATCATGGTGATAAAGAGGTATTTAAGTGGGCAAGGTGCCACCCGGGCTGAGAACTGATGTGGATCTCCCACAGACCCGGTTTTGGGAGGGAGGCACCATTGACAGGGTTGGAAGTTGCCCAACCTGTCTGGGAGTAGATGGGCTCAGAGAGAGGTACTTTGTCCAGAAGTTGCTGTAGCAGCTGCTGACATTGGTGTTCAGTGAATGAACACAGCCATTGATTAAAATCATCTTATTGCTTAACCCAGAGGCTTTAAAAGCAGTTGGCATGGCCTGGAACAAGGCATTGATGGTTGGCCGATTGAAGCCAGCATTTCTACGTTTGATGAAGCCACAAAACATGTGATTTAGAGGTTAGCCAAACTGGACTCTCACACTGCTTTCAATTAGCCCCAAATGCCCTCTTGCTGCTCCTGATGTTCTATATGAGAACACCTCTTACATGCTCCTGGATGGTGAGATAGTATCTAAGCTGTTACCCAAATCTCTTGTGTTATTGCTGAATTCTGGTCTGTCTGTGCTCATTTGCAGCAGCTGGGACTGATCCAGAGACCTCAGTGAAATCATCCACTGGAAGAAACTTTTGAGGATTAGCAAGACTTTTTCCCATCTGTGATGTCAATGCACAAAAATCTGTCAGCTTGATTGTTTCGCTGGAGAGTCTTGCCATGTGAGGTGCCAGGCTTATTGGATTCAGCAAGCTGGTGCACATGTTTGCCGGGATGACACCATTTTTGTGCTAAGGTGAAACACGGAGAAAATCATCAGCGTGCCCCAGCACCTAATATCGCTGCTGACTCCCTGCTGGCCTCAGCCAGAGGAAGTGCTGCAGTTTGGATGAATTTCCAACGTTTTTTGAGGACTAGAAAAGGCAGTGTAACAACACTCTCCCTCCGGAGCTGGCAGAGTGGGCTCTGCCTTCCCGGTGGCAGTCATGACATAGCTGCTCTCAGGGCTGTTGTGAGAAACTGCAGGTTCCTCTCTTTTGCAGAGGCAGAGCGATGCTGGCTTCTGGAGGGTTACTCCCCCGGCGGGGAGCTTGACTGTGCACATTCCTCTGCTCCCAGCTCATTGTGGGACACTGTTATTTCGGCAGGTTTTGTAATTGGGACTGGCAGGCACCCAGGAGTTGAAGTCCAGGCACATCCCGGCTCTCCTGAGCCAGCAGCTATGGAATCTGCTGCCGTGGTGCTGCCCTTGCCATGGGAAGGGGTCTCAGCAGGGTCTCTGAACCACCACCGCACCCAGTGCTCGCTCCAGCCCAGCACCCACCCCCATCACTCCCTGTCCCGGGATCCCCATCGCTCCCTGTCCTGGGCTGCCCACATCCCTTGCCCAGCCCTCCATCCACACCTGCCGGGCGGTGAGCAGGTTTCCCAAGTGAAGCTGCGAGCTTGTATTACTCCTTGTCCCTGGCCACAACCATAGCTGACTTTGCTATCGTATTGCAAAGGACTCTGAGAAATATCAAGTTATTGGTGTAACATTTCATTACCGGTCTTTTGACCTCTACAGTCCTGCAGCATTCCTTGGGCTGGTGGAGCTGGGGGCAGATGCTTGTGGCCACTCTCACGAGGGCAACCAGCAGTTCAGGGATTTTTTTTTTGACAACAGCAATTTGTAAATTTAGGCTTGCAGGAGGAGGCTGGGCTCTCGATCTGGATACGGGGCCAGGCTCACGTTACTGCAGCTCCCGTGCCGCTCCTGGGGAGCACCAGCCAGGTGGCCACTTTGCTGCCTAGTCGAGTGGAAAATTGCAAATGCTTCGAATAGTGCTTGGTGTTATTTTATTCATAAAGAAAACACAATTTGACACAGATGAGTGCTGCGCTGACCTCTGCCTGTCTTTATCTCCAGTGCCGCTCCCCTCCCAAATCCTGGTGGCGAGGCTGGCCCCAGCAGGCAAGCACAGCCCTCCTACGGCCATGAAAGCTGGCAAATTGAGTCCGATTTCACAGACTGCCCAGAAAAAAGGTGCAAAAAAAGCGAAAGAAGGGAAGCAGCAGCATGGGAAGGGGAGCTCACTGGAGCCGCCAGCCCTCGGGGAGAGACCCCCACTGAAGCTGAGCAAATGCTGCTCCTCGGCTGCGCGGGGCCCTACGGCTGGGGAGATGGAGTGCCACGCACCAGAGCTCAGCCGAAAATTTCCTGCAGATTAATGAGTGCAATCAGTGACAGGGCTCAGCCCCGCAGCAGCTGCTGCGTGAGGCTCATTTGTCAGCGTTCAAACCAACTGCGAAGCCCCACATCCCGCTGCGAAGGGCACGGGGAGGCTCTCGGCAGCTCCCCGGCACAAACTGGAGCAGCGCATCCATCCGGCAGCATGGTGCCGATGGACCTGCTGTTCTCTCTCTTGGTCCTAAGGAAATCTTCGCCTCCAGTTCAGTGCTTCTTAATCTGGTCCCTTGCAATGTGCAGAGCACATAACGCCGCTGCATGCCAGGACAAAGCCAAATTCTTGCCCTGCTCTCTGTTGGCAGTACCTGCACCGCTCACCTCAGTGTTGCTAGCAGCAGTTAATCTGTTGCTATGGATAAACCATTTTTTACCTATCTCAGGAGCTTATTTTTGCCCTGTGCTGGAGGTGTGGTACCACTGCTCATGTGAAAGACTGCTCTGCTACTTCTGGGGATGCTGCTGGCTGCACGGGAAGAGCATCAGTCACTGGCACAAAAGGGCTCCAGCAGTTTTGGAGCAAATTGCTGTCATGCTGCAGAGAGACCATTAAGACACTCTGAAGTGCCTTGAAGAATGGCATTTTGCAAAAATGGAGGCTTATGCCACGTGAATAATAGGGACAATATTTATTTCTGGCACTGTGCCATGCTGTCCTAGAGCCACCAGGCTGCAGTGGCATCATTACTCCATCTCCCAACTAGGGACTATACGTTAGGGGACATGGATAGTGTTGCCATCAGAAAGCTGCTCTTCTGGCACCACCTTGTTGTGCTCTTTGCCTGGCCAGGGTCACTAGAATTAGACCTACGCTTGGAAAAATGGGTTTTGGGGGAAAAAAAAAGGGCAGAAATGCCCCAGCAGCCCCAGGCAGCGCTGGTAGCAGGCTGGGAAGGCAGAGGGGGGTGATCTGTTCCCTGAGGGCAGCTGGGTCCTGTGCGGGCGGACCCCAAAGGGAAGGGGCCAAAAGAGAGGAGGTTTGGCTGTTATCCGGGACAAGGTGCCACCCACCAGGCTGCCCACCACCACGGGCTGAAAATGGAGGAGGCAGTGGAGGAAGGGGTGAAACATCCCTGTTATCGCAGGGCTCATGAGGAGGCAGCAAGCACCACGTAAACAAGCCCCCCAGGAGCAGAGCAAAGCGGCAAAGCCTTTAATTGCTTTAATCCATTTTTATTTGTGGACCGCTGAGCCATCCCAGACCTGGCAGCTGCTGCATTTTCCATGCAGTGATCTTCCTGGTCTCCCCACACCATGACCCTCCCTTCAGTCTGAGCCCTCTTCCACGGCTCCCTTGGAGCCGTGGATGCTGCAGGCAGCGTTAGCCGGTGCTGGCCTCTGCCCTTCCCTGGAGGGGCTGGGAGCACGCTCCTCTGTCCTGCCCAGCACCTCCAACCACGCATCAACCCCCTGTGTCTCAGCTTCTCATGCGCGGAGCGGTGAGACGCGCGGGCTCCTTACTGGCATAGGGGCTGCAGGTCCTGCGCTTGTGTGCTCACCCCTGCGCTGCCTCAGGGCAAAGCCCGCTGTCTCCAGAGTGGGTACGGATGGCGGGGCTTGTGCCGTGGTGAAGGCTGCAGCATCACGGGCTGCTGATCCCATACAGCTGCGGGAGCAGCGGTGCAGGTTGGGGATGGCAGAACCTTAAACTGGGGCAGCTGTGCCCAAATTAGTTCACTGCCTGCACTGAACCCATATAAGCCCTCCCAGGGCCAAAATGTCAGCCTCTCTGGAGATGGGGAGTGGGTTACTTTGGTTTACCTGTGCTGTCTGGGTACTTGGGATGAAGAGGTAAGAAATAAAGCTGTGATATCTTTCTAGGAGCCAGAGCAACCCACTCTAATGAATGAGTTTGGCTTCTGAGGGCTGGGATGCTACAGCATTTTATCTTACTCTCTTTGAAAGCTACAAAAGCCTGGAGCAGTGTCTCTGCTTAATCAGAGTCCCTGGATATCACCACCTGTGGAACTTTAAAGGATTGAAGAAGAGGAAGGTAAGAAGAGGTAGGATAAAGTCACCTTAGAGGGCTTCTGTGGAGGTTTTGGGACCTGCCCTGGCCCAGCTCTCCCACTCCAGGCTGTGCTGTGTCAGACAGATGTCACAACTTGTTTGCTGTCTCATGAGCCTGAGCAGTTATTTGCTGGGTGTACGTTATTTTTGCCCAGAAATGGGCTTTTCATCAATGATCTCTCTGCTCTTGTGGGGCAGCTGGGACTTTTCTGGTATGCAAAGTCACCAGCTCTCATTCCTGTCCCTCTGCCTCTGCAGGCAGCACACGGCAAACCCTTCTCCCCGAGCAGTGCAATGCTCCAGGACGCTGAAACATTGGGATTCCCAGTTGCCATCTGATTTTTGGATTTGCTCCTGGGGCCGGTGCCACCAGACAACTGCTGGCATTCAGTGCCTGTCGGTGGGACTTGTTCTGCTCGTGGGCCTTGGCACCCGCAGCCCCTCTTTGCTGAAGGCGGAGTGGCAGCCCGGGCCACTGAGGGGGGATGGCCGCTGCTCCAGCATCAGAGCAGGCAGGTCCCTCGGCGGGCTCTTGTGCTGCCCGGGCACAGGGATGCTTTGAAAGAGCTGGCAGGGACACCGGCTACCGGCTTGCTGAAATAGCTGTCAGGGGGAGCCAGGAAAATCCCGCTGTGCCTGCCAGTCTGTGGACACGATGGGACAGCATTGTCCCAGCCCACTGCCGTCCCTGTAATGTTCCCTCTCACGTCAGAGGGGCTGCTGGGCCACAGAGCCTCTCCTGGGTGTCACAAGCTGCTCTGCTTCATGCTTCTGTCTTTCCATAGCTCATCTCTTCCATCCCTTCTGGGAGCAATTTAGGCCTTATTCCTCATCTTGTTTTCGAAGTGGTTTCAATTGCAGCTGCTGCCTGTGCTGGAAGCTGAAGGGAAGACGCTGGTGTTGACAGGTCCTGGGGCTGCCTCCTTTGGCCTCGTGTGATCGGTGTCCCTGTACCAGGACAGCCGCTGTCCTCCTCATCCCTTCATGGCAGTTTCTTTGCCGTGCTCCCCTGCATTGGCAGGAAACAGCCCTTTTCTTTCTCATTATAAACCTTTCCTCTGCCAGCCACAGACACAGCTCCTCTTGTTTGCTTACTCCTGTGCTTCCCAAAAGAAGGGCCCAGGGTTTTTCTCGTTGGGATAAGAGTCTCTAAGCCCTTGAGTGATGAGGACCACCTTTGTGGTCAATCTGGATCTTTCATTTAGTAATATAGATTGTTGAAAATTTCCCTTTAAACGTTGCCTTGGCTTTTTGGAGCTCTGCTCCCTGTTGGACCCCGATTTTTGCAGCTGGTCAAGAAAAGTGATGGTACTGAGTGTGGCGGATGCTGCTGTAGCTGGAATTACTCTGCATGTGTGCACCTGGTGCCGGGGTGATGCCAAGCAGGATAGGTGTGTGCAGAGCTGAACCGTCAGGGTTAGTCCCACGGGAGGGTTGTCTACTTTCCGGTGTTGACCCGTGTGTGGAGCATGGGGAAGGGAGTCCCTTGCTCAGCATTAAGCGATACTGGGAAAATATGACTGCTTCTTCCTGCCTTCTTCAAGACGAGTGGAAAATCCTGAAAATCACAACTTCTATCTCTTGGTCTCTCCCTGCCCTGTGACAGCAGCAGACAGACACCTTTTTAAGACACAGACCATTCTCCTGGCAAACAAGAAGACTTGACAGATGCTTAGTAGGAACCACCGCACTATTACCCACAGCAGAGCTCCTGGAAGGGCAGTGGCACTTATTTACCTGTTTGAGAGCCTCCTCCTCCTAACGAGAGGCAGAGCAAGAGGATTATTTCCCCTCTCCCACCCTTTTGCAGAGGAATTTTTTTAGGACTTGTTTTTTATTCTGGAGCTGAAGTGTTGATTTTTGTAGCCTTCGCCTCCCTTATTGTGTGAATAACGTGTTCATCACTGGTGAGGAAACTCTGTGAAGTGCAGTTAAACGTGTTGGTGGCAGCTTGGCAGGAGCCACAGTTGGTCTGAAATGGGGCTCTGCGCTGGGCCAGGCATGCTGGGGCGGCTGAGGGACACGGTGCGTGTCCTGGGCTGCCTCCCTCCTGTCCTGAAGAGAAGGGTGGACGAAAGACCAGAGAGCGTGTCCTGTGTGAGCTGGGATACAAGCGAAAGCACTTCTCTGGCTGTAGGGAATCCCTCACCAGTGGGGTGAGTTGTGTTCATGGGGAAATCCTACCAGCAGCTCCTAGAAATGCTGGTCCCGTCCTTCTGCATGCTCAGATGGAGGAGTTTTAAAGGATGCTCTTAAAGCCCCTGTTTTCAGCATGGGCAGCCGGGCACTGTGTGTTGCCTCTCTCCCTGGCACTGGCGTGCTGCCTCTTGTTGTTTTAAACCAGCGGCAGAGCAAAGCTCCCCGCTCAGCGGCAAGGCTAATCCCGGCTCATCTGACATTAGTGTAAACTGACACTCTTGGGAATTTGGGGACAGAATACTTTCCCTTGGGAAACGGCTGCTATGCAAACCCTGCCTTGAGAAACTGGGGAGAAAAGTAGCAGAGAGGGGGCAGGTGCCTGGAAACAACCCCCCCTCTGCTGCCTGGGGGTCCCGGAGCACCTTCCTGGGCTCCCTGGGGAGCTGCTGCTGGGGAGGTTACGCTTGCAGGACTATTTGAGGGTGGTTTGCTCTGATTAGAGGGATGCTAGTGGCATTCCTGTGCCCAGTGGAGCTGGTGCTCTGCAGAGCAATGGGCCCCTGGCTCTGCAGCATCACTGAACCCTGCAGCCCCTGTGGAAGTCGTTGCCTTGCAGCCAAGGGTACCCCAGCAGAAAACTGTGTCCTGCTGGAGCCCTGCTGTTGGCTTGGACCCACAGGACAGTGGTGATACCAGAACAGGTTTTTTTGGGAGCGATGCAGCCTTTGAAAGTAGAAATGTCCTTGGAGCCACGCTGGCAGCTTTTCCGGTCCCTTTTGTTGTGGAGCTGGGGATTGCCTTGCACTCCACAATCCGCTACTGTAATCCCCTTGGAGTGCTGCTCTGGTCTGAGCTTAAAAGGGGTGCAGCTGAGACTGCTAATGCAGGCAGCGTTGGCGAGGGGTGCCGAGCCTTCCTCCTGCTCCGTGCTTCCGTGCAGGTCCCCTCTGGGGATGTAGCTGGTGGATGGGGTTGCGCCTGGCAGAGCCCCTGACCTGCCCTGTGCTGGGCTGTTCTACAAGGGCTGGGGGAAGAAGTTCCCTGCCCATCACATGGACCCAGCCTGGTCCTCTGGCAGGGCTGGGACCCGCTGTTTGTGCCCACCCTGGAAATACAGCTGTCTTTTTTTCCATCCCCCACCAGCTTCAGCCTAAGGGTAAAGCACCAGCCCAGGAGCTGCCAGTCAGACGTCCCTGCTCGGTGCCAGCGGGGCGGTGGCACAGGCTTTTATCAACCCAGGCAATGTTTGTGAGGCTGAAACAGGAGTGAAATCGCTGACCTTTTGGTGCCCATGAAAGTAAAACTGTCTCAGAGCTTTTTGGCGCTGCCAGCAAGCTGAGGGTGAGCTGGTGTGACAGGAGACCCCGAGCTCCCGGGAGCGTTTCAAAGCCAGGCCATTCAGTGCTGGGCTGCAGCGGGATCGTGGTGTTTCAGAAAGAGGAAGCAATGGGGAAAGCCATCCAAAAGCTGCCTGGTCTGGGGGTCGGGAGGCCGGCATAGATCGCTTTGAATGCAGCGGGGCTGGACGCGGTGGCTCTGAGCCAAGCCTGACCTAACCAGCTTATTCCCCTGCTTTCGGTAATGCCTTTACAAATGCGCTGAGGCCTGAAGGTCGCGGCCACGTGAGCAAAGGTCTGGGGATTAGCTGTGGGCAGAGCACAGCTCCTCCCGGCTCTGCTGCCGTAGTCCTGAGCCCCGGGAACCACCATGTGCTGGAGCCAGTGCGGCATCGACACCTTGGATGGGTGCAGGGAAATGGGGCTGGCTGTGAGCAGCACCTCCTGTACCTGGTGCTTCTCTGAGGTCCAGGAGAAAAGATGTTTGTTTGTCCCACATCAGCACTGATTTTCCTCCTGGATGTTGGTAACACTGGCCAGTGGGTTGCTTTTAAGCTGGTTTCCCCTGCAGCTCTGTCTAACTCTGATTTTGGAAGAAAGCCCAGCAGGTTTGCAAACTTCTGCAAGGCACCTGCTTTGGATGTGCCCACACGTTTAAAGGCCACAGACTGTGCCCAGCTGAGCGTGCAGGGTCCCACCTGGGACAAAGGGTCACTGCTGTCCCCATTGCAATGGAAGTTACTGACCCAGTGTGGTCTATGAGTGCGTTTCTCTTAGCGCTGGGGGACAAGCTACGTAAGTCTAATACCAGATCAGGGCATCACAACTCAGCGGTGATGATGTGCGGCTGGGCAGTGATGTCATCAGGCATCACAGCAAAATGACACGTACAGCATCCTCAGCCCAACCATTTCTAGTTGCCTCCGCATGGCTCTGGCTCCATAAAGCCCCATTTCCTTTTGGAGCCGTCTGACCGCTGTCCCCCGGAATCTGGAGGAGGGGGAGATGGGTGGGGTGCTGTGGGACCTGCCCCGGCTCCTCCCTGTCCCAGGAGGGAGCTGCTGGCAGTAATTCACAGGCCAAGAAATACTTGGGGCTTGCTCTGCACCGCATCTGTGGGAGGCAGCCCACAAGCTGCCGGATGCGCTCGGAGCGAGCCTGGTGTTTCTCCCTAGAACGCCAAACTTTGCCTGTCCTAATGCAATGCTCTGATCCCCTTGTCGCTGTCCTGAAAGCCCCGTCAGGCTCCTATGTTGAGCCCATCAGGTGGAATTACTTAATCCAGCCCTGACAAGAGACACCCGCACCCAGGAGCATGTCCCTCCCTGCTAATCCCTCGCTGCCATCAGCTGCCCCGGCACGCGCGGGGCAAAACAAGCAACACGTGAGGGGACGGTGCCTTCTCCATCATCCTGCCACTGCTTCAGCAGCCCCCAGTAAAGCTAAGCCCTTACCTTTTTCCCGTGAGCCGCCCCCATGGTCTGATGTGCTGGCTGTGCCCTGCTCACCCGGGCTGCGGGACCGGCCGCTTCCCTGTGGTTGCCAGACCCGTTACTCCTGGGGGGATGCGCGGCCGTGCAGCTCCTGGCCCCTCGGCGGCCACTGCGGGGAGACGTGGGTGAAATCCAGCCTGTCTGCAGCGGGGTCGGGCGGGAAAGCTTGCTTTTCCTCCCTTCTCATAGCACGTGGAGAACTCATTTTCTTCGTGCACCTAACGGCTGGCTCGCGCCCAGGCTCTGCCCGGGCACAAAGGCAGCTTTCATGCTGCGGATGCCCGGTTTCTAAGCCAGGATCCGTATTTTGAGAGGCTGTGGAAGATTACAGTAATTGCACTTGACAGGGCAAGATGTCACAGGACACGGATTCGCCTGGCTGTGGGGCCCCGGCACCCGCTGGTCTTTGCCTGTGGCATCCTTCCTTGCTTTGCCGAAATAAAGCCGTACCCCCATATAAATTGGGATTATCCCTCTGCTACCCGCCTGCAGCCTGGCTCTCGGCTCCTGTTGCAGCACTGAATTTTGCAAACTTTGCTCCTGTGAATGCGCTGGGCTGCCCGTTTGCTGCCGGAGCCCACCGTGGCCCCGGGGGAGCCCAGGTTGCCCAGAGCTGAGTCCTGGGGGGCCGGGCAGGTCAGGGCTTGTGTTCGCTGAAGTCTCCGGGGGACGCGGCACTGTGAAAGCCAGCCAGGTAGGTGCGGGTCTCTGCAGTAATACCGCTTTTAAAATGCCAAGGTGCTGAAGAAAAAAATAATTTGGGGATCGCTGTCCCCACAGCCACCACTCTTTTCAGATCTTTTTTAAAAATCAGCAAGTTAGTTTTGACTCCTGAAGTAATATTTATGCCCCTGCCTCCCAGATTCTGGACTTTTGAAAAGCTCCGATTTATTTATTGGGATGCAGTGACTTTGACAGGAATTGCTCTTCAAAACACTGGCTGCTGATTGAGGTCCCTGTACAGGAGTTGCACTTTCAGCTCTCCCTCTTTATTGAAAATAGCGATGTACCTTAGTAACTGCTCCCTGATGGACTCGGAGCTAGTTTTAACTGTCTGTAGCATGCTGAAACGTAAGTTTCCTTTATTTTGGCTTTGAACCAGCTTTCTAATATGCATTGCAAGGGGCGAGGAAGAGTTTCCTGTGGCTGAAAGGGTCTGGTTGTTTTCTGGGCTGTAGCCGATGCCGTGTGCTGGTTTACCCCGTGCAGCCGCCTTTACAGCTCTGAGGCTGTTTTTAGTTTAGCTTACGAGCGATTCTAGATCCTTTGAGGGGGCTTAAAATAGTTGGCATATTTATGCTGGCAGCGTGGCGGGGCTGTGTGATGTGAGGGCTGTTGTGTCTGTTGCGTTGTGTTATTTCTCGCTGCTGCCGTGGGGAGGGATGATTCAGCGCCTGGGATTAACCGCTGCTGTTGCGGCAGATTTAGGGATCGATTTATGGCAGGGGCTTCCTTCGGTGCTGTCAGGTGCACGTTAAGAGTGCAGGAGGATAAGCTGGGATAAAATACTACAGCTATTGGGGAATTCCTCTCTGGTGGCTCTTTTGGAGTTTTGTTTCAGTTTTGCCATTGGAAGTTCTTATAGGTGTTACACAATTTTTTATTTTTTTTTTTGCATGGTTAGGGAAAACTGGTTGCCTCACAGGTTTTGCATGGTGCTGGGTTTTGGATGCAGGGTTTCATCCCTAAGGCGGCTGGCGCGGGACAGGCTGTGTCTCTTCCTGGCCTTATCCTGCCAATGCTCCTCACTGCTTCTGCTCCCCTGGGGTGACCCCAGGGCTCAGATAACGTATGGGAGTTGCCTGTTAGAAGCTGTGCTGGGGCAAACCCTGCAGAGGCAGAAAAGGCGGTGCCAGGACTGTCTGGTCACCCTGCACAGCTCCAAGCGCTCCAGCAGAAATGCTCCACCCTCACATTCTGCAAAACTGCTCATCTGCTTTAAGGAATGGGGAACACCCAGATACAATCAGAGGAAATCAAAGCCTGTGTATGATGCAAGTTTATCCGTGACCACGATGACAGATACGCCTGGGCCATTGCCCACGCAGCTTATCAGACCTCAGCGGTGCTGGCACTTGGGGAGGCTTTGGGCACAGATGGTGCTTGGGTGAAGGCACACAGACATGCGTGGGGGGCAGATGCTCCCCCAGGATCTCCGTGGCGTTGGGCAGCAGCATGGGAACCACCCTGGAAGGAGGGCTGCAGGGCTTTGCCAGCCTGCATTTAGCCAGGGATCCCTCATCTCCCGGCGGTGTCGGCCGGCCCTGGTTCGGGGTGCAGCTTGCGGAGCAAAGCAGGTGTGTGGGTGCCTGCAGTGAGGTGCCAGCCCGGGTGTGTTGTATCCCTCCAGACCGATGCTGGCTCCGTCTCTCCCGGTAAAAGGCTCCCACCTATTGGTTGTGCTGCACAACTTCAGCTGCCTGAGAAACTCGCACATCCATCCCTCCCTCTTTGAGGGCAAAGTCAGGTTGGCACATCCCTGGCATTACCCTGACCTTAGACAGGGACATGCCATGTAGGGTTTAGCTTGGATTTAATCCAGGATTGGTGCAACCGGTTGGAGAAATGCTTAGGTCTGCAACTATTAACCTAGTTGCTGCAAGCCATCCCTGTGGCCTTCTGGCCTGTTGTGGCTGTAGGAGACAGCATGGGGGGAATTTGGCAGGAACTCCAGGGGGAAACCACCAAGACCTGAGCATCCTCAGGGATGAGTTTGCCCTGTGCCGTGTGGGGCGGGGGAGCAGCGCCCTGGGATGGGTGATGGTGATGCCTGGCTGGGGGCAGAAGACGTGGCATGCTGCGCCTGCAGGGAAAAGCATGGTTTATGTTTGAAAATGGAGGAGAGAAGGCAGTGTTTTATAATTAGATATCTTATTTAATAAATCTGAAAACCCTACTTACAAAGATTTTTTTTTAAGGGCAGAAAAATTGAATACCCCAAATTGACCCATAGATGAGGTCATCTCATCTGAAATCTGGCTGGGCGTTTGGTCAGGCTCTGCAGGCTCTTGTACAGCTCTTCTCCACGTCCTGCGCAGCCCCTGCTCGGGAATGGCGGGTCCCTGGGAGCAGGCAGCCACTGCTGGGCGGTGGGACCGGGTGGTGGAGGGGGCCTGGGGTCGGGGTGGTGGGGCTGGTGTCCCTGCGAGACTGGTGGCAACTGCCTTCAGTGGCAGGCTGGGGCTGGATGCTAATGCATCTTCTTGGGGGTGCAGCCCTCCATCTCCAGCACCTCAGGCCAGCCGTCATATTTGTTTGTTTTCTTGTCATTTTTGATGTACTGCAGGGAAAAAAGAAAAGAGAGGGAGAATTGAAAATGAATGAGGAGGTTGGTGGCACAGCACAAGTTTGCAACATGGCAAAACTTGCAGCTTGGCTTGACGTGGGGGATAACACCACTGTCTCTTGTCTTCTGCAGAGAGGTAGGTGAGAGGCGGCTCAGGAGGTGATACGAAGAGGGTAGGAGCCTCCAGAGCTGGTGGCAGGGGAGGGCCGTGTACCTCTTCAAAGGGGCTCTTGTTCTTCAGTCCCTTGGCTCCCAAGAAGACCCAGTTGTCCCGGAAGCCCAGCTTCTTCACATGGTTGCTGCCCAGCCCCACAAAGTGTGCCCGTATTTTGTCATTCATCCTGAAAGAGGGTGAGAAGGTGTTAGTGTGGTGCAGGTGGGTGTCCTCTCCTGTCTCCTCTCGGCTGCTGGCAGCATCACCTCCAGCTTCCCGCAGCTGCAGGTTTTTGGGAGCCAGGTTGTTGATCCCGTGGCCAAACTCACTTTGTGGCAGGGTCGTCGTAGCTGGCTGTCAGCACGATGGTCCCGGTCTTGATCTCTTGGAGGAAGGCATCCAGTTTGTTAATGTCTGGGAGATAAGAGCATTAGGAAAAGAAAAAAGGGATTTAGCAGGGGCTGATGCATGGCAGCTGGGGGAACATCCTCTGGCTCAGTGGGAAGTATCTTGGCTGTGCTGGTGATAGCCAGGATTTGGGGTCATGGGTCTGGGGAATGAGGGGCTCCCAGCTGTGGCATTCCCCATCTTATGTTCCCACCTGGGCTCTCCCGCAGCTCCCAGGGCTGGCGCTTTCCTCCTGCCGGTACAACTGCAGGGGGAATTTGTGTCTAAAGTTTGCTCACTCACTGTGAGATCTAGTTACCTGAATTTACTTCCCACCACAAGAAATGAACCCGCTCAGCCACAGAGCTGCCTGCCCTGCTGTCATGCCTTCGGCTGTGTAGTGGGAATTACTCCTCATCCCGCATCCCTGGGATGCTCGAGTTCAACGCCCCATCTAGTGGCACAGGAGCCGACTGCTGCCTCCTTCCCAGTGCCTCTCCCACCGCCCATCTCGCTCACAAACTCAGCCTGAAACCTCATGATATTGGTGTTTCTCCTTAAAACTCCAGTGTTACTAGGAACAGGTTGCAAAACCAAAAAGCAGGAAGTGATGTATCCCTGGGGAAGGCTCAAACAGCAAAGGGTAACTCCAAAGCACTGCAGTGGTGTCTTTAACATGTGATCTTGAGGAGTCCTGCCGTAATTCTGGAGAGTCTGGTAACAGCTTTGCAACAATGGTGGGATTACAGCATCCTGCAGGTCAGTGCCAGCCGGGCTGTGAGCAGGTGCTGCCCTGGCTCAGGGCATCTTCTTGCTGTTAGGAAGAGTTTTTTGGAGCTGGCAGCACAGGGACGTGGTTTTTGCTGCCACCAGGCTCTGCTCCCTGTGCCCAGCCTCACTGGGGCTGGGGGCTGCATCTCCCCTGCCATGCCCTGAGCTCGTCATTTATCCTTCTGTCAAAGGCAGGGAAACAAGCTGCTGGTAGGACACCATCATCATTCAAAAACTGAGTTGAAAGTGGCAAAATCTCAGGATTAGTGTAATTACCTGATCTCAGAAAGTAACTTCTCTCAGGTTTATTCAGTTTAGTGGAATTATGTTTTGCAGTGCACGTAAAAGGAGTGAGACGCCAACCTCGGATGCAGATGCATTAGGAGGACTCCAGATTCAGTGGCCTCAGGGAAAGCCGAGCTTTTCCCCCCTGAGCTGGCAATCCTGGTCAAAGTCCACTAGATTTTATCTTAAATACATGCCAGAGGAATAGCCTAAGTAGCTGGCAGCCTGCAGTGCCGGTGTGAGCCCTGGCCGGGAGCCCCTGAGCAGCAAAGCGACCGCACTTACTTCCAGAGTACATGTCGAATATGCCTGTTTTCAGGAGTTTCCCGTCTGCTCCTGAAAGGTTAAAATTCAAAACAGAGCACAGTGAGTTTGCAGTGGGGTGGCTCTAGGCTTTGCCCTGCCCCCAGCTTGGGGTTCCTGCCACAAAAGGCTTTGCTCTTCCCTCAGGCTGCCATATTCGCTGTGGTGGGGAGCGTGTTGCTTGGTGGAGTTCACGGAGCCATCCTGCATGACCCAGGTGGGTTTGTTGCCATCTCCCTGGCAGTGCTTGCAACCATCATTGTGGCTGTGCACCCCATGGAGCACCGGACTGATGTGCTTTTGGCTCAGACACGGTGCCTGGGACAGGGTCCCCGGTGCGGAGCCAGGGAGCAGGGAGGGACCCCAGGCATGGGGAGAGGGGGGGTTAGTGCCCCCTGACTCACCGTTCACCAGCGCGATGTTCAGGCCTCTACCGATGTTGTTTTTCAAGCTGCTCATGAGGCTGTAAAGGAAGCAGAGAGCACCAGTAAGTTCAGGGATGCCCTGGAGATGTTGGTGCCAGTGAAACTGTGATGGGGCAAAGCACCTGCGGACAGCAAAATATCCCCAGAAGCGGTAGCAAAGAAAACTATTTCCAAATTTTTTTTAACCACAAATGCACTGGGATGGCCATCGATGTGCTTGGTGGGGGCCAAACATGCCCTATGGAAGCCCAGGCCATCCCTGCATGTGCTGCTCACATCTTGTCGTCAAAGCAGATGGAGGGTCCCACCACGTTTGCAGCGCCACTGATGATCTTGAAGGCAAAATGATTTGGTGGGCAGCTCTTCTGGTTCCCACACTTGTGTCGGGGCGGCTGCTGGCCTGCAAGGGAGGAGCGGAGCTGGAAGCCATGGTGTTGGCCCCAGGGGGGGGACACCAGCTGTGTCCCCAAGGGGCTGAGCAGGGCTGGCACTGGGACACATTGGGCCACTAAAGGGGCAACACCTGGCCCAGCTTCTGGCATGAAGAAGGCTTGTCCTGGGGCTGGGACAAACTTCTTGTTTGAGGTTTATGGTGCCAAGGCTTGGGGTGGGTTGGGACGAGCTGGCTGGGGTGCTGGGTGCTGCTCTGGGCGTGAGCAGCAGGACAGCGTGGCTGATGCCATGGGGATTGCAAAGGGCTGTGTGCTAGAGAACGTTCGGACCTCATTCGAGGTCAGCCTCTTGCGTCTTTTCTGCCCAGAGCTTCCCTGCTCTTGGCCAGGGCAGGGCCATGCTGCCTAGACTGGGGCCTCTGACCCGTGTCCATAGCCTGTGGCCCAGGGTTGTTTCTGCTGGGGATTGTGTGAAGGTTCATGAGCTTGCAGAGCCCACCAAAGACACTGCTGCTGCGTGCAGTAACCGAGTTTTCCTGCGTTTGGGAGGGTGGGATTTTGCCTTGGGAAAGGGGCCCTCAAGTGCAGCTATTGCTCTTCCACCATTGCCCTCAGCCCCAGAGAGGTGTTGCGTGATGGAGAAGAAGTCGAGAGCAGTACTCACTTCTGGGCTTGTTGGTGACACCTGTGGGTATGAAGCAGGAGAGTTAGACACCCCAGAGAGGTGCTGGCTCTTCCCCAGGCCATCCATCTGAAACCGCTCTCCACGGCTGCGAGCACCCCTGGAGCCACCTGCCCCACTGCAGCTTCCCACCGCGCTGGTCCCTCCCTGCCCCGATTGTCAGAGCTGGTGGCTACAGCATTGCCCAGTGCAAATGTTTGTGGCAACTATATGCAACTCTGGGGTCTGGCTTGCAATGGGGCCACCCCCACCCTCCCTCTGGACCCACCCGGACCCTCGCTGTCACCTCACCGAGCCAGCTCCGCAGGCTTATGACTTTCCACCTGTTGTTGAAGTACGTCTGCATGATGAACCACGTGCCCAGCAGCGTGATGAGCAGTACCAGGATCCGAATCACACCTGTGAGGGGTGGGAGAGGGGCCAGGTGAGAGCAGTAGCAGCAGCAGCATGGGTTGGGGTCTGGACCATCCCTCTAGCTTCTTGGGGACTT
The DNA here is from genome assembly GCA_013400135.1 of Rhinoptilus africanus. Classification (NCBI taxonomy): domain Eukaryota; kingdom Metazoa; phylum Chordata; class Aves; order Charadriiformes; family Glareolidae; genus Rhinoptilus; species Rhinoptilus africanus. The sequence goes on from VXBO01002686.1 coordinate 339,528, forward strand.
GGTCTGCGTGTCCCCAAGTTACGCAGACACAGGGTGACAGCCAGCGCTTGTGTGACATGCTAACACTCCTTCCTTCATCCTCTGAAAGGACTCTGGATCTCTTAATTAATATCTCTAGGGCGTGTGGAGATGTTCAGATAGGCACTGCTCTTCTACTGGGAGGCACTATTCATATTTCTCTCTGCATTAAAGTAAATCTGATAATTAGTAACAAAGCTATGTAAATCCAAATATTTCTTATGTTCCCAGCGCTGGGAAGGCTGCTATCCCCCAATTAGTCACTAGCTACAGCTGAGCAGCTGCTAATACAAGTGTGATTGGCATTTGGCTTTAAAGCAGTGCTCATCGGAGCAAAATGTTCCAGTCCTGCATGGAAAGAGAGTGGAAAAATATCCTTCTATTACAGCTGAATGGCTCTTATGGAACCAGGAACGTCTCAATAGCCATCTCTTCCCAGCCACAGAGGGTTTCACTGGGAAAAATACAACAGGCTGAAATCTACACAAATCTTTTAAAAACCTTATACAAAGGCCCTTTCCCGTGGCCCTGGCAGGGGAAGCTCAGGGTACCCTGTAAGGGAGAGGCAGAAAGAACTGTAGAAAAATGGACAGAGAAAAGTAAATGTCTCCCTTCTTACCTGCCACCCGCATGGTGGTGGGGAGAGAGAGCCCAACCGAGGGGGTGGGACACGGTCACGAGTCACCCTGAGGACAAAGAAGGAAATACCGTAAAGCCTGCCTGTAACACACCTAAGCCAGGTAGATACTAGATGAAAAAATAATTGCTATGTTTAAGCATATTTGCAATCACTTAAGAGGTCACCAAAGCTGTATAAAGTCCTACCAGGCACAGGTGCTTGGTGCCACCCTGGTGTTCCAGTCCTGGCTCCCGTATGGAGCAGGCTGCACCGACTGAGGGCACTTCATTTTTAAGCCTCTGAACTCTTCACTGTGACTGTCTGCTGCCCTGTGCCTTCCCGTTTCACACCCTCCTCTCAGTAACGGCTCACCCTTTTCTATTGTCATGAGCTGAAGGAGCACATTTTCAATCACGGCTTTGCTCCATTTTATTCTGATTTCCTTCTGGGATTATGCAGAGCAGGTTTCAAACATTAGAAGCTGTGAAATGCCATCTGAGAACAAGCTGCAATTTGGCCTGGCTCAGTCAGAGGAATGTGCGGGAAGAAGCTTGTCCTCCCTAAAACGAGAAAGGGAAGGGATGAAGGGCAGTGCCACTGAGCTGGGCAGAGCGGTGCCAGGTTTGGGGACACCTGGCTTAAGAACAGAAATGTTTCCACTTGTCCAAATGCTGCAGCATCTTCACCCATGTGAATGGGGAGTGGTTGTAATTTAAAGCATAAATTATAGACAGGAGCACCTCTGCTATGAGGACAGGCTGAGAGAGTTGGTGGTGTTCAGCCTGGAGAAGAGAAGGCTCCGAGGAGACATTAGAGTCTATTCCAGTACCCAAAGGGGTTACAGGAAACCTGGGGAGGGACTCTTGATCAGGGAGTGTAGTGACAGGGTTGAGGGGTAAAGGTTTTAAACTGAAAGAGGGGGGATTTAGATTAGATATTAGGAAGAAATTCTTTACTGTGAGGGTGGTGAGACACTGGAACAGGTTGCCCAGAGAAGCTGTGGCTGCCCCATCCCTGGAGGGGTTCAAGGCCAGGCTGGACGGGGCTTTGAGCAGCCTGGTCTGGTGGGAGGTGTCCCTGCCCAGGGCAGGGGGGTGGAACTAGGTGGCCTTTAAGGTCCCTTCCAACCCAAGCCATTCTGTGATTCTACGATGACTTCCTACCCAAGCGAGTCTGTCTGCCCCCGTCCCTCCCTCCTGCTGCCAGCCCTGGTGGATGGGACAGGCACCTTCCAGCCCATGCACCGGGCTCCTGGGGGCTGGGGACCCACTCCTACCTGTGAAATTTGGGGATGCAGTCTGGTGAATGTCTGTCCTGGAAACCACCCTGGAGTCCTAAGGCAAATTGTAACCTGTGAGAGCTGTGCTCAGAGTTAAAGAGCCTTGGCATAGAAAATTTCTAAAAAAGCTATGCTGAGAGTTGCTTTTCCTGTTTGAAGGGTAAATAAGGAGCAGTGGATTGTTGCAGGGCTGGGCTGAAACCTGATTTCAGGCTGCTGCGTCATGAGGAAGAAGAGAACTTTGCCTCCTGCCCAGCCCTGCTCCGGGTCCCCTCCCAGGGCTTGACTTCAGGGAAAGTGCCTGTGGCCATGTGATTGACCATGGAATATCCTCCCTCGGGTGCCCTGGCATCTCCCCGGTGAGATGTTCCCCCTTTCCTTCCCCTGCACCCTGGGTTAAGTCTTGGCATCACCATATGGGACTTTTAGGCAGCCTTAAAAACAAGGAGGAAACCAATCTGCGCTGTAGGAGGAAAGCTGCTGCTTTCCTGCTTGGCCTGAGACCCTGGAGGGAGTTTGCAGCGGGCCAGGGTGGCCGGTGCCCGGCGGAGCGGCTCTCTGAAGCTGCACTGCTCCCCACGAGGCCCCTCCACTGCAGCAAGGAGCTGCCGGAGCTGCTCAGACGGGAGCTAGCGGCTTCCCATGGGAGCATGGCCTCATGGCTTATCTGCATGTTAAAGAAAACCTTGGAAGGCATTTGTGTACCCTCCTGTATAACGGCAGTGTGGTTTTGATAGCGTATCAGCCCAGCGCACTTGCTTCCCAGCAGCATCCCAGTTCTCTCTGCAGCTTTTCCTCCCCGGGGCAAGTGGCCATGAGCAGGAATCTGTCTCCGCAGCAGGCGGCACAGGGGTCTGCAGCTCCCGCAGCCCTTCCCTGCGTCACCTTGTCCTGGCCCATCCCAGCCCCCAGTACAGTATCCCTGAAATGGTTTTGAACCTCGTGTCAGAGCTGACATGAAAAAGCCCATTTCACTGAGGCAGTGGAAGAGCCAGAGGCCTGAAAATGGGCAGTTTAAAGCTCTTGGAGCACAGATACTGCCCGTGGCTGGCTCTGGCGGGACAGCACTGGGCTCCTGCCCTTCGTTCCTTCCAGCATGAAGTTTTGCTTTTTAAACGCAAGGAGCCTGTCCCATGGCTGGCTCCCCAGCCCAGTGCCTCATCTGGCGGTGGGCGGGATGGGAGCAGAAGAACAGTCCTTAGAATCCCCATTGGCATGTCACAAAGTCTTTGAAACTGGTATTGGTTTGCTTTTGGAGCTTGTCGAGTTCCTCTTCAAATCCCATGAGCAGAGGCTGGAGCTGGGCAGGGTTCGGTGATTTGGACACAATGAGTGGAGCAAAAATCCCCTGGGTTTGCAAATCCGTCCCTGTTTGTCCCTGCTGCTGTGGGGGACACCGGCTTCACCGGGGCTTGTTGCATAGTGCTTTCCTTTGCTAAAGTTATTTTTTTTTTCTATGTACATATTGATTTCATTGCAGAGGAAGAGAAATGGAAAAATAAAATGATAAACTTTACTGCTTTAGAGAAGTAATTTAATTATTGGTCTATTTATCTTCACCTTAATCCCAGGTAAAATTTATTGGGCAAAGTCCCTGGGTTGTGAAATTCCCGGAACCTGATTGTCTTGCAAGAGGATAGCCCTCTCCTGGGATTTCTATGATATTCTCTTTCAATTGTTCAGATTGATTTTTTTTTTCTTTTTTTCTTTGGTTTTTTTTTTGGCCAAGACTGTGCTGGAAAAGAATACTGTACTCTGGCACCTGCCAGAGAGCGACAGGAGAGGCAGAAAGGAAGGAACTGTGGTGGGTGATTAACAGAGTTATTTGTCTAATAAACCTGAAGCCTATTTGCTTAAAAACCGTTCCAGGAACAAAAAGGTTCTCAGACAAATACTGCTAAAGAGCTTCGTGGTGTTGTAAGGCGAAGGCTCCACCCCGAGCCTGCTCAGGACTGAAGTGCCGCTCGGCAGCGCTGAGTTACTGCTGCCAAGAGGAAGCCCCGGCAGATCGCTGCCCTCCCAGGGAGGGTCTCTGGGATGTGGTGGGCGAATGTTCCTGTTTCCTCCCAGTACCGGAGGAGAACTTCACTTCTTTTCCCCAGAAACTTCTGGCATTGTTGGTTTGGGTTTGTTTTGGTTTTTTTCCTGCTTTTGAGCCCCACACATCTCTCTCTCTCCCAGCAGGTCCCTGACCACGATCAAGCCTTCATTTTGGTGCAGGGCTGGGGATGTGGCTCCAAAGAGGGCAGCTGCCAGATGTCACCTGTGCCCACACTCGGCGAGTCGCTGCTCCAAAAATCAGGGGTTTTCTCTGAAACTGAATGCGGCGGTGCAGAAGAGGAGCCGGTGTGGGATGAGTTCACATCCACGCTGTGTCCAGGGCTGGTCCCACCACAGGAGAATGGAGGACGCTATGATGACATTTTTAGTCTTTGAAAGGTGTCAATCGGAACGAGCTTTGCTGAAGTCACTCAATCAGAGAACGCTGTTTACCAGAGGGCTTATAAATTCCTCAGCTCGTAAAAGCGCTTGGCCAGCTGCTGCACCCGCCAAAGGGCTGGAGAGGACATCGTATGGTGAACCCCCAAGCACAAGTCAATCGTTAACCGGGGTGAGGCCGCATCCTGAAACAGAAGCCAACCAGGATGCTCATGGTGGCAGGCAGGGGTGCAGGGCTGGGGCCAGCTGCAGTGGCAGGACCACAGCCAAGGTGGGATGTGACACCTGGAAGTGCTGCCAGGGAAGCCAGGACACAGGGCCGGTGCAAAGGGCAGAGGCTGGTTTGGGTGGCTGCTGCTGGTGCATCCCTGCCCACTGCCTGCCACAGGGGCACTCGCCTGCCAGAGAAGCATCACCCATCCGTGGGCTACCAGCAATTCGGTCTCTTGTTCTTTCATCTGTCGTTGCCAGCTGCTTGTCCAGCTCTCTGTACATGTCACTGAGCCCAAAGCTAAGTCACCGCCAGCTCGCCTCTCCAGTGAGGTTTCCCCAAGCAGTGAATCAAGAGCTGTGGCAGCGGTGAGAGATGGAGGGGAGCGATCGCACCCCCTCCAGCATGGGACTGGTGGCCAGCAGCTCGGTGGCCATCCCTGTGCTGTGGATTACGGGCTGTACCAGCCATCCGTGCCAAAACCCCAGGGCAAAAGGAGGGACACATGGGCTGGCAGCAAGCTGGCTGTTGGGAAGAGGCTGAAGGCCCAGGGGCAAGCGCGGGCTGCGCAGCCGTCCTTCCACTGGGCAGCCATGGCAAAGGGCTCTGGTTTCTAGTGGCTGCACATACAGGAGGACCCGAAATGCATTTTTGGCAGCTAGCAAAGCCCTGGGTGCCAGCACCCCAAGGGCTCCCGGTCGGCAGCTGGGAGGTGTCCCGGCAGTCGGGGCTGTCCGCTGGAGCGCTGCATAGGGAACACCCTGCAAATCCATCCAAAGCTATGCCAGGTACAGGGGTCTGCCTGAACCGCACATCGCGCAGATGACTCTACCACATATCCCATAACACGTAGAAACGTGGACTTAACCCTTGCTGTTAACACAGGTAATTTGTTGATTCTATCTATGAAACCTGCACAGCTGCACCCTGCAGAAAGGACGCCAGCGCATGGGGTCTCCCCTTCACCTCTGGGCTATGAGAAGGAGGAACAACTAAAAGCCTCCCTGTGTAACTCTCTAACCTGCCAGCAAGTCAAAAGAAAAGTGCTGCAGAAAGGTATTATTCCAGTCATGCTCTAGAAACCGCATTTCTGTGAGGCAGTGGGGACGGGACAAGCCTACCTTCCTCTCAGCGTCCCAGGCACGCCGTGGCTCCCGGCAGGCTGCGTGGGTGTCGGGGCATCCCGGTGAGCTGGTGCTCGGCAGTGTGGCTGCCTGGCCCGGCACGGCCTTTCATGACTCACGGCACCTCCCCAAGACTTATCTCCCTTCCTGGCACGGGGCTGGGCATCCCTGCGTGCAGCTCAAAGGGCACGGTGACCGGCAGCGGCTGGGAGCAGCTGTCCCATGGGAAGGGGGGAGGAAAAAGTCACTGCTGTGGCTGTGAGCTCAGGCAGTTCCTTTGGAGGCCTTCCCTGCGTTGGCACTCGCCTTTTTGCCATATCAGAAGAGGAAAAACCTCTCCCAGGGTGGGCACCAGCCTGACCCCTCTGCGCTTGCACGAAGCCAGCTCATGGGCAGTGTGGCTGGCAGGGGGTGCTGCAACCGGAGCGGTTGGGCACAAAGCCAGGACTAGTGTCCCCCAACATGGGGCAAATGCAGAATAACCTGATCGGGCGGGTTTTCCCCCCTGGCTGTGCTGTACGTGTGCGGGCTGGCCCTGCGTGCTGCTTCACTGCCTCTCGTTTGCAGGAGGCTGGAGTTTCCCTTCTCAAATAAGCATTTATTTATCCAGCAACAGTCCTGAACTCCAAAGGAGTCCTGAGTTAACTGTAGATACGGATTTAGGCCTTTTTCTTTTTAATCATTTATTGTTATTATGATGGAAGAAATCACTCCTTGGAGACTCCAGCTCTTCAGTTAGCACTAGAGGTTCTATACATTTTCCAAAGCTGAACCTCATTTACCTGGCAGCCGAGAATAAAAGCGTTCACATTCCTTTTTCCTTTTTCTTTTCCGCTCCCATCGCTTAGGTGAACCAAGTGGCTTCTCTTGGAGCTTTTAAAGCAATTTTCAGCCAAAAGCAGGCAGAGGAGACCTGGGGCCATGCGGCAGGGCTGCCTTTGGGACAGCAGCTTGCGGAGGGCTGGAGCAGAGCCCCTGTGGGATCGACACTGCTCTGTGGGAATTAGTTCAGTACCTGAGGGTGCTCCGACAGAAAATTCTGCACTGAGATTTTCTTTGCCTCCCCCCGGTGCTGTTCCCGGGGTGTAGGATGCAGCTGAAGTGCTGGGAAATCACAGCCTCCACACCGAAAGCTTACAGACGGGGAGCAGGAAAGCAAACATGGGCCTGGGCTTTGCACTGGGATAATTATTGCCCTTGGAAGGAAATTTTAGCTGCGGTGAGAGTCAGGGCTTAAACAGCACAGTCTAAATCAGAAACCTCCCTCTCCGGGGAAATATCCTTACTATTAGTTTGTTTGGCTGCTGGCAATAACTGGCTCGGCTCAGTAAGGAAGTGCCCCAAGCCCCGGCGTGCCGCAACGCGCGTCTCTGCTCCATCCCCCTGCTTCCCCGCAGCAAGGGGCTTGTAGCACTCTGGAGGAGGCCTGTTTTGTGATGAGTTTGTCCTCCTGCTTCGAGGGACCCGAGGTCCCCTGGGCCATCTCCGGAGATGGAGACGTTGCTGCTGCTTTCAGAGGAAACAAGCAAAAAAACCATCAGTGGGGCTGGGGAGCCTCGTCATCCCAGTGAAGAAACCGTGCGTGAAGAGCTTCTGCTCTCTGTAACTGCACATTTCCCCGGTTGTTTTCCCTGAAAACACAGAGGATGAGGAGCTGTGTGCTTTTCTTGTGGGACATGGCTGCAGCAGAGCCCAAGGGCTGGTGCTGGCGTGGGGTGCCCTTGTGTCCTGTTCCCGTGCCCCGGAGTAGCCCAGGATTTTCCCACCCGCTGTGGCATACGGCAGAAAGGTGCTTTTAAATCACACATGGCATTAGCGAATACATCAAGTGGTGGGAACAGGGCGTCAGCTTGGGCTCGACTTGGCAAATAATTAACTTGTGCAGTCCAATGGAATTACATCAGTCTCATCTGCAGGCTCCCCCTGGGAGGCTTCTGCAGGATACTGAGAAAGAGAAATTAAGAAAAAAAATAATAGATGTGATATCAAAAAGCTGCCAGGCCGGGAAATGAATAATCTGTGGTGCAAAGTCACCACACTGTGATGGAGCACCATGGTAGGATTGGTGGGAGCCAGCTGATCCTGGTGAGCCAGCTGATCCTAGTGAGGAGCTGCTCTCCCTCCTCCTCCTCCTCCTGCTTCCTCCTTGTGCCAGTGCTGGGTGCAGGGGCCCCTGTGGGACCTCCATGGGTGGTGGAGAGTGTTGAGGTGCTGGGGGCTGCTGCCAAAAGCCCTAGTGGCTGCAGGACTGTCCCTCCCAGGAGCTGCTTCCTATGGGAGCTCAGCACTGGGAGGAGGGTACCCCGCTGAAGATCCCTTCCTTGTCCGCGGGATTCCCCAGTGCCCGCAGGGACACGCTGCTTTGCAGGGAGGTGCTTGCCAGCATAAATTCATGGCAAATTCTCTTAGGAAAGGTTTGGCCACTGGCACTTTGCAAACTTCGTCCTGAGAAGTGCTGTGGCTGTCTGGTTTCAGATTGCTCATGCCGGGCTAAGCCACGTACCGCAGATGTTAAATGTAGCACCTTTAAAGGAAAAAGTCCTTTGCTTCTCTGTGTATCTAGTGTTAGACCCTACCTGCATTTCCTGCACGCCATCTGCCATCTGGGAGAGGGCGAGGGTTTTCCCTGCATTCCACCTCCCGGCCTGCATCACCGCGGGGGATTATTCACCCACTGCAGCCTGCTCCCGGACTCACCTCTCCTTCCACTTTTGCACAGGTTAACAAGCAGCAGCGTTCCATTGACCAGGGAGTGAATCCCGCTGCCACACCGATAGCCCATCCCGCAGGTCTCATCTGCATCCCGAGCACAGCCCCAGCACCGGGGTGAAACGCCGGTGGGGTTCCCTTCTGCCGGATGGGCTGGAGGAAGAAACGCATGAGGACAAAGTTTAATAGGAGGGATGACAGCACAATATTGGACAAAAAAAGGTGAAAAAGCAGTTTCACGAAAGGGGAAGGGTGGTGCGTGGTTGGCAAGGGGGTTTGGTGTGCTGGGTCTCCCCGGCAGCACGGCGGTGCTGGCTTTTGGGGGTGCTGTTGTGTAGCGCATCTGCTGTGCCCGCTGCAGCCCTGGCAGCGCAGCCCACTGACGCCGGCTTTGCCGCTAGGAGAGAAAAATAAATAAGGGAAATCATAACCGCTTCTACCATTAGAAAAGAAACCAGCTTGTACAGCGCTAAGCGCCCAGTCTGTGGGCCCAGCGCAGCCAATCTGTTTTTATTGTTTTGCCGGACTCCTCTGCAACCAAACGATGACAAATACCAGGAATTAGCGGAGTGTAATTACTCCATATTAGCTGAATTCACAGTGTAGACACAGATCATAAACAGGCATTGATTATTCCTAATTTCCGATTTTTAGCATTCTGAATTGCAGCAATTATGCCTGTCCGAGGCAATTATCTTCTCTTTCAGCGCCCCCCCCCCTAGTCCCCAGTCACTGCCCTTCCTTTAAGATACTTTTTTACCGCTGAAAAGAAGGACATTTAACACAAATCGCTCCCTACTTCTACAACAAAATGCCTCCCCCCCCCAGCCCCGGTCCTCCAATCCCTCTGGCTCTGCAGCCCAAAGGTTGCTCCTTTTGCTGCCAGCTGCTTCAAAACACAGAGAGGTGCCCAGTGTGGCCTGTAACCCCTGGGCTAATTTCACCCAGGTTCGTTACAGAGGCAATCAGCAGCTCTCAGTGCGGGTGTTGCAGGGATGCCCATGGGAAGGGGCCTGGGCAACACCAAAGCACAACGTCCATCTCCTGTTTCCGGCTGGTGCCATCCAAGCATCGCTCATGTTTTAAGCATCATCTCTTTTTCAAAGAACAGTTGCAGGCCAGGACATGATTCCCAAATGCTAATTTGCGCCTCTGGTGAAATCGTGCTGGGGGCCTCTATCTCCAGACCAGTAACGACTGTGCCTTCCCCAGATAGGATCTTTGAGAAGGGCTGGCAGACCTCAGTATTTGCTTGTTAGAGACTACAAGCACTATTAAAAAAAAAAAAAAAGAATGTAGATATAAATTATTAATATTTGCATGGGAAATTTCTAGCCCTATTAGTATCATATCATTAAATTTGTTTCTTATGCACAGGCAGTGATTTCATTACAAAGCGTAGCGGCACATAATGCCAGCTCTGCAACACTGCTTCGGTCAATTAATGATGAGAGGGGGAAAGATCCTGTCATTTACCGACGGAAGGGCCTTTGGGACTTCTCCTTTTGCTTTGTCCCTAGTAAATACCGGGGGACGGTGGGTGGCTGCCACGGGCCACGCGCTGCGCTCACAGTTATGCTGGGGTGTTTGCTGTGTGTCCACCACAGGCCACAGGCTCCTGAGTCACTGCAGACACTTTGGACTGACCCACACAGCAATTCCGGCATTTTTCTCTAGTTTGACACGATTTGCCCAACCTGGGCTGTTGCAGTGCAAAAGGTATGAGGGTTGGAGAAGCCTCTGGTCCGAAGCACTTCCCTGCATCGGGCAGGGAGTTATTTATTCCAGGCAGCAGCTGCAGCCACAGAGCAGCAGCAGCAGTTTTTTACTGCACCCATTCCTAGGACACTGAAGAAGGATTATGCATGCTTCCACCACGCCAGCTTTTTATTAGATTGCAGGCAGGGGTTAAACTGATCCTTGTCAGCCCAAATATGATGCCTGGGGTGATGGGAGCAGCATAAATTGAGGACAAGAGGTGGCGGCTTTTACCGTGGCTCTCAAGAACGCTTTGCTGTTTTACTGCATCGTTTGCTTTTTAATTGGGACATTTCCCTCTGGCCAGGGGATGTCTTTCCTTTTTTTGCCAATGAGGTGCAGTAAATAAACGGGCTAAGACAGAGATTCTGAGGGGAGGTGAAGTGCAGAGGGAGAGCAGTGGCTCACCAAAGCCCTTTGGATCTCCCTGGTTTGCCACGATGGCACCGATTTTGGTACAGCTGCCCCAAGCTGGGGACACTGGGGCTGTCTTGCGGTGGCGAGGGGTCCCCTGTAAGACAAATCACACAGGTGCTTCATATATTTCTCATCTCCTTTTTTCCAGAGTACTCAAATGTTAGCAGGAGGCAAGGGTCCTTGGTGCTGGGACACTAGGCTGAGATTATTTCTGGCCAGTTCTGATATATCTTTGTCATTGAAAAGCAATATTTGAAGGAGCATACGGTAATCCCACGCACCGGGCTGGCCAGATTTGCTTATCCGTTATGGCAGAGCAGGACTATGGGGATGCATCATCTGAGTGCTCCAAAACTGCTGCTATTTGCTGTAATTAGGCGGAGTGAGCCATTACAGGCTGCCTCACGCGGGGAACAGCGGTGGGACACACAGTGACATCCAGCATGCAAGCCTGCAGGTGGGGACATGGCTTGGGGGGGGTCAGACACTGTCTGGGCCCTTGTCTGCTCTCCCAGCCCCCGGGGGGAGCTGCTGGCACCTGGTGCTGGCAATAGAGGGGGCAAATTGCAGTGAAATATATTGTAGTTACTGGCAGATGTATCTTTTCTGATTTGGTGGATGATGTAGAGTGAAGCCCTCGGAAGCGACCCACCATCCTCACAGGGACTCCTCTCTGGGGGAGAGCACTGCATCCTCCTCAATTTTGTGTAAACAGCCCATGCTGGTGTAAACATCATCCCTTGCCAGAAAGGTTAGGTGGGGGATACGGTTTCCAGCTGCAACGCTATTAAAAAGACAACATGTACACACATCTTGCAGAAAACCAGAAAAGCAACCTAGGTGCAGCTTTACAGGTACAGGTATAGCTCTATGGGACCGTGGTGAACTGCCACCCTGCTCAGATGAGTAAAGAAGCGTGGGTAAGCAGGCAAACCCACCGGCATAGGTGATAGGCCCCTTGGAGCAATATAACAGCCCTCTTGCCTTCGGGAGCTGCCGCACAGGCTTGGGATTTGGAGCTGAAGCCAAAGCGCGTTGACTCTGGTGTCGCTGAACCTGTTTTATGCTAAAGCGCAGCCTCGAAGCCGTGGCTGCCCGTGCGGGCCACGTGCAGCTCCAAACCCTGCATGCTGCGGGCGGCCGGCACACGGCCGCCCTGGCTTGGGACTGCAAGGCAGCTGCGGGGTAAATAAGGTACTCATCGAGCTGTCTTGTTATTTTTATTTGCCTACAGTAGTAGCTGATTAATTAAGTATCTGCTACCCCCACTCACCCAACCTCTCAGTGCTTGCAGCAGAGGAAATCCTGCCTTTGTGCTGCTAATGGACCTCACCGATCCAGTAAACCATCACAGTGCAGACAAAATGTCTCTTTAAAAAGTGCGATAGAAATTAAACCTCTCCTCTGAGAACAAAGCCAGTGGAGCTTTTTTGCATCTACTGTTTTTATTGTATTCTGTAACATTTGTAAAGTAGATCACTTTTATCGAGAGAGCCCATCTTTTCTCTCAAGCTGTAATTCATAGACTTCTTAAAGATTTCTGCTCACAAAGGAAATAAAAGATAGAAACAGGATGATCTCTGACATTTGAACACGCTACCGAGAGTCTGAATTAAAAGGAACAAACTCAGAAAGTATCATTTATACAGCTATCAACTTTAAAAAGTCACCATCTGCTAAGAGTTACCACCTGGTGTAGCTGTGTCTTTATTGCTAGACAGAGAATAGGACATAATGGGGGAACCCTTCTGCCCCTGCTGGGTTTGTCTTGGTGCCATACACACACTGAACTGCGGTGGCCGGTGTGCCGCGGGGGGCCCACTGCAACTCTCCTTTTACTCCAGCTCACCACAGAACATAAATCTGAATACAGGTGCCATTAGGAGGAACGATTTGGGCTTGTTAAAGTTATAGCATAGTGTCAGCTTTTTGAAAAGTCTAAAGGGCAGAAGAAATGACCAGACCTTGAACGAGGGACCTGGCTTGGGTTTATATATAGAAACCTGACTTTTTTCTTGCTTGCCGCTCACCTTCTTGCTGCCCCCCACCCCAATGACACTTCCAGGCCTCTCAGAGCCCTTTCTAGTTTTTTCTTCCTATTTCATCATAATTGATCATAATACTATAAAATTCTTTGCCCTGTGCAACTTCACTAGTGCTCGCCTTGCAGTTTTTGGCCTCGTCTTGGTCTTCCCCTGCTCACAGTCTCCTAGAAAGGTTGTGAACTTCCTGACAGAAAAATTTCCCATCAAATTTTATGTCTTCCAACAAGCCCACTCTGGGTTCAGGTGATGCTTAGCATAATTGAATCCTCTCTGCTGCTACTGCCCAGCGTGGCTCGCTCTGACTCAGCAATCGTGATGGTTTCCCTCCTACCTCTCCATGTACAAGACTCAACTCTGGCAATACAACTGTGCGCACCACTTCAAGTCTTTGGTTTCTCGGAGTGGACTGAGAACTGAGCTACACTCCCAAGGCATATCAGCTGAAAAAGCACAGAAACGCCTGCGCAAGTTATTCCTGCATCGTCTGCCTTAAATTTTATACAACAGCATCAGATGCTAGGAAGCTGCAATGGGTTTTTCCCCCCATGCTTCCCATCACTGTACAATGTTTATCATAGTTTGCTTGGCTCAGAAGCAAGGAAGCAAGGCTGGGCCTGAGACGCGAATAGTAAACATGATGGGAGAAGCAAACTGGTGCCCAGTGGTCTGAAATGAATGAAGGAAAAAACCCGTGTGCTTGCAAGGTTCCCTTGTGTCTGTCTCGTCACCAAGCCCCATTGCTGGCTGCTGCTGAGGGCTGTGATTGTGTTTTGAGCTGATGCAGCAACACAGACCATGGCAGGCAATTGTATTCCCCTCCCCTTTCAGGACTTTTTAGCCTCCCTTCCCCATCCCTCTGTGTCCTGTCTCCTTTCCAAGGTCTTGTCCTTTTGCCGAGGCTGAGTCAGCGATGGCAAAAAGTCTTTGGTGCTGTGTTGCTTTGTTCCTGGTGGGGAAAAACATCTTTTGCCATCACCCTCAGTTTCCCATTCCTATGTGTTTGAAATGTTCCCATTCCTATTCCGTTGTGCTGTGCTTTGGAAATGAGAGTCCTGCAGTCCTGCAGTCCTTGCTGACTTGCTTTAAGGGTTTTAATTGCATTTAATCACAATGGTCTAATTAAGTGTAGAGGCTTTACTTGAGGGCAGTTAATAGATATATTAGTTAAATTAATAGTGGTTTGTTGTGTACAGACATACCCTTGGTTTGGCAGAAGGGCAGCCAACATAAGCTCTGATGACAACTATTTCCATCCGGACCCATGGGTCTGGAGTACCTGAACTCCTGGGGCTTGATGGACGGTGTTGGAAGATGAGGACGTGAGAGTGCCTTCTGCTGGCTTGCTATCATCTTCATCACTCATATAAACCTCATTTATTGTGAAAAGCTGAATGGGAATCTGCTGTGAAGCACATAACCAACTTGCACAGGGGCAATTGCCAAGTGCCAAAATGGTCTGTTCAAGTTAAGCTTTAAATTTTCAAGCTTCTTTTAAGTAGGGGATAAACTTCAGGAAGTTCCATAAAGACTGCCTTGAAGGACACCAAATAACATCTCTATTTTCCCTATAAATCAGCTGTCTGGGGAACCCATGTTACCATTTCATTGGTGACCTGCTTTGGATTTATCACCAGGAAAAATCGACGTGCACTGAATTGTTTACAATCCTTCCTCAGACAGAGGTGGCTGAGTGAGCTGGGATTTTGTTTCTTTGTTGAGATGAAATGTAATTACTTTATGGGGTTTGCATGGTGTGTTAAACTCTGCCAGTATTAAAGCGTGATACAAGTTATAGAACTGTGCCGGTTGCTGGAGATTTATGGAATAAAAGGTATAATTTCACACTTCACTGCACTTTATTTTGAAGTTGGATGTTGATGTGCTTTTCAGCTGTTTCGACGTGTTTATTTAGCCTTTACTCTTGGTTAAGACAAGTCCACTGAGCGATTTGATGAGCGAGAGGCTGGAGTTGCCTTCCTCACTTTCTGAAGGAGATGCCCGAGAGAGTGGGAAGTCCCACGCTGGAGCCCCGGCCCCAGCATCCCTCACAGTGAAAATGCACCAACATTTCAAGCATTATGGTCTCAGAGACTGAAAAGTCTTTCTTCTGTCTCCCTTATTTCAGTAGTTTGTTTTCCCAATAGGTTTGCTGTACACAGGAGGATGTTCCTCGGTGATGCGGTTCAAAGCCATCACAGCAGCAGTTTGGTCCTGGAGGAAATGGCTGATGCTACTAAAGGAAATAGTAAAATTTGCAAAGGTGCAAATAACTCCAGAGGCTTTCAGGCCAGACTGGCCGAACATGAGGGGCACTTGTGTAGCACATGTTAAGAATTTCCCTCATGACTGAGGCAGTGAAAGATGCTGTTTTCCCATCAATAAATGGCAGTTCTAGAGCATCCAAAAGCTCACTGCTGGGCTCTCCTTACAGCTGGTCTCCCGTGTTTGACTCTGCAGAACCAGTGCCAAAGCTAATGACTCTCCTTAATGAGCGCGTGTGTGTACACACACACACACTCACTCTGTATAGCTGCGCCACGCAGGTTGCAAACTGCCCGCACTTCTGTTGGCATCTCTTTGAAAACTGTGTGGCTTTAATATCCATTAACTTCTACGCAGGGCAGCATCACGACCAGTTCATTTTTAGGAACGATTCCACGTGCCATCTGGTACTGCTGGCTAATTGCCTGAAAAACTCTATAAAGAAATTTTTTCATGCTGCTCCTCAAGAAAAATCCACCTTTTTTTTCCCTTTTCTTCCCAACGTCAACAGTCACTGAGTATCCATCCAGGAGCTGCGTGGAGAAGTGATGCAGCTCCTGAGGCAAACTGTCCCCATCAGGTGAGAGTCAAGGCCTTAGGGCTGCCAGGGGACCCTCACCCGCTCTGTCATCCTCGGGAGGGGAAAGTGCTAATCCAGACTAAAGACACTCATATTTCTTCAGCTCATGAAATCCAAACACCTTATGCTGCATGCACTGTAGTGAGCTGCTGTTTTAAATACCTCAACAATTCTTTCCCAAATAATGTAACTTTTAAGACACTGCCAAACTGCTGATGAATAACTGATGTCCCAGCAGCTCTGTTTGCGCCGATGTCGCCGGCAGTGGATGCATGGGTGCATCAACACGCAGTACACCAGGTTCACACCAAACCACCTACCCCAGGCTCAGCAGAGTCTTTGTCCTTTGAGTGATTTTCCCAGATATGGCTTTAAACAACTCTTCCAGGAGGAACGCCTGCTATTTCAGGAAATACTCTGCTTTTGGACAGGGTTGACTAAAAAAAGCTCATATCCAAGCAATTGTTGGTGAGCTTCCAGCATGTCTCAGCCGTAAAGCCTGAACACAAGGAGATCGTTCCTGGAAGAGCCATCTCATAACATAGCGCTAGAGGAGAGTTACAGGAAAGGGCCACCGACACTGCCCTGTTCCCGGCTCTGCATTCACAGGAGGACAGCAGGGTAGGTGACAGCGAGCAGCCCTCTGGCCCTGTGAGAGCCTTGAATATGCCTTTGTACAGCGCTGTGGGGTTTTCTGCCCACAGGGGTAGGGACAGAGGGGCTGTCAGCGCTGCCACCCGGCCACCAGCACCTCCTCTGTGGTGCTGCATGTGCGGCTGAGCAGCTCTTCCAGAGCATGCAGGGCTCTCCCGCCTGGCCCAGCGGAAGTCGCACACACCTAGCTGTACAGGTATCTGTATTGACACAAATCCATAGATATCTCACCTGGCAGTAACTGCTGGCTCTGCCTCGGAAGAAAGGTCCCTGAGCAAATCCAGCACTGAGTTAAGCTGAACTGAAGCTGCTTTAAAATAAGGGAAAGAGCTCTGTGGAACAGGCACTGTGGCCATGGGTGAGCACTGTGCCTCTGGCCTTGCTCATTAGGGTGTTTGGTGCCTCATTACAGGTAATAAAGAACCATTATTAGTATAATTTTCATTTTTACCCCACTAATTCCCTGAACTCATCAGCCTTTTCTGGTAATAGGATTCCTCCCTTGTGTCCTGTTTCACTTGATTTAATATGACTTCCTGGGGTTTATTATATCCTAGAAGACCTTAAACTTGGAAGGCATTACAATGCACCAGAAAAATGTAGGGGAGAGCTCTATGGGATGTGAACACACACAGCCCACTGGTGTGCTTCTGCCACAGGGATCCCTCCAAGCCGACCCACGCATGATGTGCTGATGCTGCGTTTCACAGCAGCATCTTGATTTTTACTATTTAATGGGGGCTCACAACTGGTTTTTTAGAGAGTCTGCATTTATAATTACTTTCTTCATGAAGTAATTTTGGTTTCACAGGTAAACACCAATCTCAGCAATTTTCACTTTTAATACATAATTTGATTTATGATGAAACATCCTCTGCCTGATAAATAGGTATTTATTACAACCAAGCCTGCCTGACACCCTTCCTCACCACGCATTTTTTCCACTCTATATAATAATCATCGTTCAGGGGGGAAAAAAGTTGCACCACATGCCTGAAGGCGGCCTGAGCACTTTAACAAGGTTTAATTACAACCTTATCAATGTGGGTGAGGCATCTAAGTAAACAAGCCATAAATCAGACCATAAAATGAGCAAAATAAACCCCTTCCACCCACACTGACTGAAGATTGCACTGAACAAATGGTGCCCTGGGTGTTTCTATACGCTGATTTGGGACACCCAGGAGGTTTGCAGACGCGGGTGCTGTTGGGCTGGTTACAGCCACAAATGTCCCTGAGTGCTGGGTGTCCCCTCCTGTCTCCCCAGGACCTGACCCTCCTGCTCTTGGGAATAGGGTGTTCCCACTCCCTTGCACCACCCGAGACTGAGGCTTTTCCCATGAGCTTGTGGGGTGCCAGTAGGACTGAGGGGCTTCCCTCTGCTTGGCTGCGGGCAGCCATCAACCATTCATCAACCCACTGCAAACGGCGTGACCTCCCCGGCTTGGTTTTCCTACGGAAGTGGTGCCAGTCTGCAACACACAGATTGGTTTTTCAAGTGGAACTTTGTGAATTTCCATGGAGACTTGGTAGCAGGTGGCACGCTGCCCACGGGAGGGAGATTGGCACCAGATGCTCATTCAGAACCACTGTGGTCAATAAACCGTGAATTAAGAGGGATTTACATGATAGTCAGTGAGAGCTGCTTAAGAGTTGTTGGAGTATGCTCAGTAATCCAGTTACAAAAATACGCCAATACATGCGCTTGATAAAAGACTGTAACTGCTTTAAAATATAGTTATAGGCTATTGCACGAAGGAGAAACAGTAACGTAACTATTCACAGGCACTGAATGTGCTTGACTTTATCATGTGTTACAGTGATTTATACAAGACATAAAAACCAATTGTCAAAAATGTGGAAGAAAAATTTAAAGCCAAAAGTACAGCCATTCGTTCTGAATGGTAACATGTTAATGCAGGGGAAGAGAAGCATCAGTGCTGCAAATGGAAAGGTACCATTCAGCAAACTAGAATCTTCACTGGGAAAAAAATCCCACAGAATAATAATTATCCACTAGCTTTAAAATAACCTCCAAATTAATAGCTGTTTTCCTAGCATCACAATGTTGCACATTTTTCCAGAGAAAACAAATCTATCACTAAGTGCATTTGTATCTCTTATGCTTTTTATGTTCATGATTGGGTCAAAATAAAATCTTGTTGCAGATAGAAAAAAAGATGCCTTAGAAGAATAAAGGTTATAATTCAGTCACGGTTTCCTAATGGCACTGCGTACCCACTGCAATGGAAAGAGAGCCCCGAGATTGAGTTAGTGCCTGCAGATTTTGTGCAAAATCCTTCATTGTTAGGGGCCTTGCCAGTTCGCATTTATGTGGTTTATAATGTGTCACATGGTTGTACGTTTTAATCTCACGGTGCGGAGTTTACAGCTGAGAGGACTGCAGAGCTGGAGGTATCAGAGGACCGGCAAGGGGAAGCAAATTCATGAATTACACCGTTATCCTTATTTCACGGGGCTGCTCCAGATGCACTGAAGCTTTTTGTACAGGAACCTGCAAACACCTGTGGCTGAGGCTTTCTGGGCTGTGGGTGCCCTGAGGCGCACACGGACGCGGTCTGGGCCAGCAGAGCCTGAGGAGCGGGGACAGTGTGTCCCAGGGAGCGAGGCCGGGGCAGCAGCTCCCCTGAGCCCACCTGCCTTGCCGGGGCTGAGCGTGGCTTCCCTGCCACTAGCAGCGGCAACACTGCCACGGCTCAGCACCGCCAGGACTGTGCCTGGGGTTCAGTGTTACAAGTCCAGCTATAAATTGGACTATAAAAGTCTCCTTCCCTTTTAAACAATGCATCAATAACTTCTAGCAGTGGCAAAGGGTTCCCACAATTACATTCAACATGATCAGTGCACAAGGTAATATCAAGCCCCATGTTTCACGTGGAGGACGGTATAAATACCTTCTGTCTGTGCGCGTGGCTTGCAGGTGGCTCTGTTGGGGAAGTCGCAGCAGGAGACGGAGTGATGGATCGATGCGAGCTGACGTGCTCCCCTTGGGTGTCTCAGCACCTGGCGTGTATTGGCTTTGCTCATGAGCTGGAAGTTAACAGAAGACATCAGTAAAAGATGTGTCCTTTGAGCACCTTACAGAGCGATCAGAGATTTCCTTCTATTGGCACACAAGGATTTACAGACATATTAAATAAGGTGTAATGCACTGCAAGAAACCAGGGCACTGTGGAGTAATGTATCAACAGCACAATAGCTGCCAGGCACTCACCTCCATCTCTGCTGCAGGCACCCATAGGCAGGATGAAGCTGTTTCAGTGCAAAATATGGAGGAGTCTCAATGTTTTGCTTGGGGTCGAGTGTAAAGAGTCCCAGCCTTGCTGTAAGGCTGCACAGAGCAGGGGAAGGGTCTGTGGCTGTAAGTGCCTCCCTTATGAGACACAGGGACGTGGGCGCACACAGATGGCATGCCTGTATTTTACCACAGTAACACTTCAGACCAGGAACCTGCCCTCTCAGTTCACCCTCCACCTTCACCACTGAGTATTGCAAATCAATTGCAAAAGTGTAAGCAGCAGCAGCAGTTTGGCCCTGGTGGCACTAAGCACCGTTGATGCAGGCCAGGCACAGGGCAGCTCTCCCTCCTCCCAGGGATTTACAGTTCCAAGTATCAGAACAGGGCTGAAAACTCTGATCTGGGATGGAGCAAACTGCTGGATGATACTTGGAAAAGCAGTGCTGTATTTCTGGTGAGAGGTGCCAAACCCCTCTCGCTGCTATGCCATGATCCGTATGTCTCTGAACAGAAGGCACTTACTTCATCACTGAGGGTGACTTTTATCATAGCCACTGGTCTCATCCTGGCTCGGTCCCAGAAGACATGGGGATAGGTTTGGGTAAAGACGCCTGGGCCACAAAGGGTCCGTGGTGGTGCCCAGGCCGTGGGCTGCACTGGCACTGTGGACACACATGCGCTGTGGAGGCTCTCTGGTTACTAGAAAGAACAACAAGAAAACCCAAAAGCTGGAGCATCTTCTGGTATTCTTGTGAACATCACACAGCTTGCCCAGGCACTGGCTGTTTCTGTAAAGCTACTTCCCTTTTTTTTTTTAGCTTCAGGAAAACAGCAGCCATTGTAATTTGGGCTTCCCATGGATACATGGGAAATGCCATACAGGTATCCGCTAGGCTTTCCAGTCAGAATCCGTCCTACTGGGGTTGGAAATGCAAAACGCAGTGCCACCCACCTGCATAACAAATCTATCGGCATGATGGGATTCCTCCTCAGAGGCTCCTCTCAAACCCCGGTGAGAAAACAGCAGCCTAATGGAAAGGAAATTCCTGCATGGGACGTCTCCTGAGCTTTATGAATTCATTAGAAAATTACTCAGCACAATAATAAATGCATCCAGAGCTTTGATATTTAACACATCAGGTGGTAAAACAGTAGCTGTGAATAGATTGCCTGTGCGAGGATTTTTGCCTTGAGTGCTGCAGTAGCAGATGGCCTAATAAATATGCAGTGCTCTAAAAGGATGTTTGTAATTTGCGTGACTTGAGGTTTTTTGGTCTCCCACGCAGATAATATGCACAATCATCCAATAATAAACTTTTTAATAGATAAAAACCCTAAGTAGTGTAATGTAAACATCCTTTGACGTACACTAGCACTACTGGTGTAGTAACAGTTGTTCTAGGAGCCTAGCTGGTTTTCTTTATGAAAAGTATTTTATTGCAGCTGTACCTGGTCAGTGCAGAGGATCAGCTGCTGGCATAGCCTGGATCTCTTCTCTGGCAGTGCCCAGGGAAGGACATCTGTGAGGAGTGGGACAAGGACACACTGTCAGTCCCCAGGAGCACTCCAGCCACGCTGCAAAAGTAAAATTGCTTTTTAGTAAATGGCTCTTTATAGCATTTTTCCTCTGTTGTTTTGCAACCACAAACCTTTCAAACCTGCCTGCTCTTCAAAACTCCTGGCAAAAGAATGAGATAACAAAGAAAAAAGCCTGAGATCTGCTGAAGAGGCCACAGCTGCAGGGATGGATCATCAAATGCTCTGGCTCCAGCAAAATGTTCAGCCCCTCTGCAGCCATGCCGGACCATTGTGCTGGATGCCAGGAGCTAACACCAGCTGTTCAGGTGTCGACATCTCTTTCTCCTTGCAGTGACGAAGGCACTTCTATGCAGAGAGGTTTAAGGGCACTAGCACAGGGGCTGCATGAGCAGATGGATGTATCTGGGCCATATTTTGACAAAACTAGAAACCCAACCTTTATCACAGGCACCATTTTGGTGCCCTTAGAGCAAAAAACCAGAGGTGTAACTGCTGGAGGCATGCTCAGCTGGGGCACTGGCCTTCAACTCACCTCCACAATTGTCCCTCAGCTCTCCAGCATCACCTGCCTGGATCCACTCTCATCTGGCACGCACACAGACTTGGAAAGGGATTAAAAGCATCACAAGGTTGTTGATTCACTACTGATTTACCACAAGAACCTTCATAATAATTCTCACCATGTAGTTTAGTGTCCACAGATTATTTTTTTCTTGAAAACTGTCAAGCTTGGACACAGAACTGCTTTTAGAGTGGCACGAGAAGAACAAAATACTGCTCAGGTGGGCATTGTGGGCTGCTGCATGTGACCCCTTGGGAGCTCACGGCTGTTTTTGGAGTTTCATTCAGGGCATTTGCACTGGTTTTAACGCCTGCAGCAGAATGCCAAAACATCACAGTCAGAATTGCCTGTACAGCTGCTAACAAGCAAGTTAAACACCAAGTAAGAAAAAATTACAAGTATTGTTGTTACACTTACATACTCCCATGGGTACTGTGAAGGCAAGCTTTCAGTTTATCAGAGAACTGAATTTAAATAGTTTTTTTCAAGGTGCCAGAAAAGGTGGCAGATAAGGATGCCAAGTTACTATAGTAACCATGAGAAAAGCGGTGATTATCAGCAATACCACATAGAAAAGACAGACTGGATTATCTTTTCATTTTACACGTACCCCATTGCTTAAAAGACTAAGCCCTTTTCTAAAATAAAGAAATACCATGGAAAACCAACTTGAATGTGAGATGCATTATGCAAAATTATTTTCAAGGATTTTTCAGTGTTTGCAACCTTGCCATTTGGCCCAAAGTTTAGAAGACATGCCCCTAAAAGGAATGCTTTACAGCTGAAGGAGAGGTGAATAATAAAGCATGACTTTTCATGTTTTCTTACCTAGTAACCACCACAGCATAGGGGAAAAATCAATATTGATGTCCTACTGTAAGCTCCTTAGGACAGAGTATGTTCTTTGTTTGGCATAATGCGACTCACACGTACAGACAGCACTTGGGTACAAGTGACAGTGCAGCAAGATCAAAGATTACAAAGTCCTAGCAGCTGCCTGAAGGAATCCGTGCTGGCGCTCGCATGTACCAGGTTGTCTGTGAACTGCAACTCAATGCTGCTGCAGCCCCCAGAGATCTAACGGCTGAACCCTGGTTATTTGGTTGGGCTTTGGAGAAAATCTCTGTAGATGGACCTAAGGCAGAAAGAATGACAGAAATGAGGAGAATCATTCCAGCGACATAGAAACACACTGCTCTGGGCCGTGGCTAAAAAGAGGTTTAAAGATTTCTTTTTCGTCCTGAACTATCTGAAAGATGGTTAACAGTGTATTTTAGCAACTGGAAACAAAGCAGAGTTGTCTGGCACACCTCATGTGTGTAAGGAACACAGAAAGGCCTGAGAGACCAATTGATTGATTTGTGATCTGCTGACTCCAGCAGCTCTACCAAGCTGTCTTCAATTCCTCTGTTTTCAACACACACCTAAGAAAAGTTAATGAAGCCTTACTAAAATTTACTCCGTTTCAAAATTTCTCTTGTCAAAAATCGTAGCTGATGCTAGGTCTGTAGAAATAAATCCCTGCAGACAGTTTCATTAACCTGAAACTTTATTCCCAGACACAGCTCTATTTACCTATTGGAAAGCATGCTCTAGTGAGAACTGTGCGATTCTCATGGACTAAAACATTGCACATGAATGCTAGGAGCAAATCTCTGTGTTCTTCATCACTTGCCATAAATGCTGGCTTTGAAAAATTGGCTAAACAAAAAGCATGCTGCGTGCCAGCAGTGCTTTGGTACTAGGTTCACCGGATAATGATTAAGAAAGACACTGTGAACAAAACTCAACAGTCCTTGTAGCTAAGCCTTTTGTGCCGCTCAACTCACAGGTGTTGCACACAGCATCATGGCAATCAATCCTCACGGATACTGAAGACATAAAGCTGCTAACCAGAACACCAAGGGCAAGGATCCCAAACTGCTGATTTTGAAAAGCAGGACTTACCTATAAAATACTACTGTGCTAATGACAGGAAAACAGCGGGTATCTGGACTTGCCTATGAACCTGTCTGGAACAACACTCACCCTGAACCTAGTGTCACTACCAGCCTGCCTCTTATCGCATTAAAGGTGGGGATAAGAGCGCGGAGTCTCCAAGGACTCTCTTTTGTCCAAGCTTTGGATGTCCATTGGTACGCTTTTATATATGACACATTAACGACTGCCTGCTGCGAAGCCAGGACAAGCATATCTACCCAGACAGGCACTGGCAGACAACCCGCTGGACCTTTGCAGACTTCTGACTCGTAAATAGCACACACCAGTTTGTCACCAGTTTTTTGTTGGTTGTTTTTTTTTCTGAAGTGAGCGGTTATCTCAGTAGCGTCAGTGACCCAGTCTGGATTCACAGTGGTGCCTTAGGACATCCAACCACTCCTGTGAGACATGGGGCTAGGAAAGGAAAATTAACAACGCATTTTAAATAGCGCTTGCCACTGATACAGGGAGCTCAGTCCTGATCACTAAATAACACTATAAAGAAAGAGGTTAGATATGCACAAGTATGTGCAAGCCCGCATCTGATTTTTGAAGGTCAAAATTATGATCTCATTGAACTTTTAAACTGATTATGGCATTAGCAAGAACAAGTACGAATCTTTCTGGGAGAAACAGGCTAAGGCAGGGTAAGTAAATTATCTCAACACAGTATCTGTCTTCCTGTGGATTTCAGTGCTATTCTCACTTGAATCAATTTGTGATGACATGTTTGTACCTGCCACAGAAGCCAAATACACAATCTGATCTTATGCCAAGTCACTCTTAACATCTGCATTTTCAATTGGTTCTAGGATATTCATTAACTGGGATCCATAATTACATATAATTTACAGACATATCATTTTAAATCACTTGCCAGCGAGCTTACTAAGCTCACTTTATGACATTCAAATACATTATTCTTAAAAATTCACTGAGTAATCAGCTTGCAAATAATTACAGTGAAATAGCACTGGATATAATCAAGTAGATACTTAGAACAAGAATCACCAGACATGCCTATAGATCATTTTGCCATGTGATTTTGACATTCCCTTCAACTGTCTCCAGAAAACTGTTATGTACTGAACTGGTGGACTCCAAAGCTGTTCCACTACCCCAGCTCCATTACAACAGAACTCCTTAGACTTCTTGTTTCGCAGACAACCCCTGCTTGACACCTTTTCTTCAATACCAGGTAGCTGATTTTTAAATTATTAGTTTACCCTTTAAGCAAGAGTCCTGTTGGCTGGGGAGGACACTAGAGGCAAGCAGCACTACATGGTGTTGTACGCTACACTCCACACTGCACTCCGCACATCCTTTGCTCTGGGGCTGGGAATGTTGGGCACTGCTTGGAGCCAAGTAGCACCCATGGCAATGCAGAAACATCAGGATCAGGTCAACTGGCTTTTAGCACAGAAAAAGCTCAACACGTCTCCATGCACAGTATTTTATTCATTTCATATGCTGATTTTATTTTCGAAGGCTATGTATGGTCTGTTTTTTATCTATAGTCTTTCTCCATGGTCAATAGAGATATTTTATGTACCACAGAAAAAAAAATTTCACAGTGATGCAGGCAATTTAAATCTCTAAGTTGGAACTTTAGGACCCTCATTGAAAACTGCACTGAAAACCCAATACAGATGGGTTAAATAAATTACATTCATTTATTGCAAAGTGTAAGAGAAAAACTAATATAAACATGTAAGAGTTGGACTCTGAGCACAGCTTCCCATATGAATCATACATACACCTTGCCTTACATGAAACAAGGCTTCAACTTTTGAGTGTCGAAGCGATCACTCTTACTGCTCTTCAGTCCTATGTTAAATAAAGCAGACAGTAGCTGGTACCCTCAGAGCCTGCCATATGCACTCTGTTGTGGTCTAGATTTATAAACTGCTCATGCACACACCTTAAAGTCCACTGCACTGTACGCACTGTACCACTCCACAGCTCTGACATCATCCCATTACTGTAGTACGCAATGGTAGAGAATTTCTTGAAGATGAGGAAAATACTGCTTTATCTGATGACTAAAGGGAGTCAGCTTATGAAATAGGCCCTTGAACAACACTGTATATCTTATAAAGAACAAGATAGCTCAGAATCAATTAAAAACACTCAGTAAGTAATGAAAATTTTTTTTCATATTTGAGTAAAACCATAGTTTACAGATAAACACCACACATCTTCTTGACTTAACTTTGTTTCCAAATAGAACCTTTGAATATTGGAAATAAATTAGACTAACAAATAAATGTCTTAGTCACAAGGAACTTTTATGTTATATGATTTTCCACTGCAATACAACTTAATACAAAACTATAAAAATAAGACACTATTTACAAAATATATTAATTCATTTGTAAAACTGTTGGTTAATTCAAGTTTTAAGTTACATAATAAATTATACATCTCAGTCACACTTCACAAACAGTTAAAAGATAAACCTATTCCGAACACAAAACGATATCCTCTCATGATGACTATGCCAATTCATAGTACTTCCCAGAAATTGGATCAAAGTAACAGTTCAGACATGGATCATACAAAAGAGTCAAAACTTCCTCATCTTCTTCAGCATTGAGGTCATCTTCACCTGTGTCAAGTGGGAAAAGTAAGAACAAATCACTCTTATTCACTTAGACAATAACAAGGAAATATCTTTCTGTCAGATGTGACAGAACGTCTCTTTAAAGTGTATCTTTTTGTATCTTTTGAATTCTGAATTGTTACCTTAAAGATAAAAGCAATTCACTTTTCCATTATATTTCTGAAGACTTGTACTTCGTTGAGGTGAAATGATGTTAGTCAAAGTTTGCTTAACAACTGGACTTTACAAAGTCCAATGCAGCAGTTCACCAGACGTACCTTTACTGATAGTGGATCAAAGTATCCCTAAGTGATATTTTTCTCAATGACCTTCTTAAGTAATAAAGTTTTAGTATGAACAAAGACAGCCAGTGTGTACTTAAGGCTTGTGAGAATGAAAGGATTTGAATGTCTGGTATCCAATATGTTACCTAAATGCCCAGTATAGGTAAATCTGTACAAAAGAGCTTTCAGTATCAGAGAGGAAATAAGATTCTTTCAGACAATAAAAAAAGTTAAATCTAGTTTGTCTCAAGTTATTTAAAATAACTTTATTTTAAAATAAGTTATTTTCAGGTACCAGAAATTAATCCTTAGCCTAAAATACACTGATAAAGCCATAAAGACTATTACAGATGCTTTATATATTGTAGCTCCTTTTCTAAACCTGTCTGTCTTTCGTATAAGCTAAATCTAAGTTACATGACCTATAGCTTTTTGATAGGACATAATTCACAGTTGAACACAATCTGTATCTTGAATTTCATCATAAATGTTCATCTCATTCTCAGACTGCTAATACAAAACAAGTGCTTTGTATGCCCTAACACTTCATAATAAGTAATGGCCTGTTATGCTAACAGCAGCAGTTTCACAACGCTCAGAATCTATTTACAGCCTGGATCACAGAACGATATATAGGTTACATTATCTAGAGACCAGAAAGTAGGTTGGTGCATTTAATGCATACAGAAGAAGCGTGCACTTTATCGTTTGGGAAGAGATTTCATTTTTGTTTCCTCAGGAGTATTAACAAATACCATCAGAGGGAAACTGTCTCTTACTGTAACCACAGGTAAAAAGGTAAAGCTAAATTGTTGCCCTCCTTGCTGTGGGTACCTCATCAGGCCTGGTGAGCTAAATGAGGTTAACTGAGATATTTTGTTTGGACAGCTCTGGGAAAAGTGATGCAGTGCAGAGAGAAGGCGTAGAACTGAATGCCTTTCTCTAGACTTCAGATCACAGTAAACAAGCAAATGGTATTTGCGCCTCATTCCCTCACACAGCCTTACATTTTCACCTGAAACCATGTTGTTATTTCCACTGAATTCTTCCTTTTATTATTTTGCTTCTCCCTACCTATGCTTCTCTTCAAAATGATTCTCTTTTCTTCTCTCAGCTTAAATCTCATTTCCCTTTCTGCCTCAGAACTGGCCTCTCAATATACTCCCTGGTTTGATTTAGGAATAAGAAATTCTTCAGACTCTTCAGGGGTGTACCTATTTCCCTGTATGCCTTGAATTCATACCAAATCACAATTAGATTGCATCCAGGACTATCTGGATTTATACCTTTATAGCAATAAATCCCCACACGTATTTTCATGTGAACAAGAAGAGAACTCAGTTTTCTAAATGTATCTTATTTTTCAAGTTAGGCTTCCTTCTTTTAACATCTCAAAATATCCCTAAATGCATTTTAAGGCATTTCTAGATGTCACAACAGATTTCCAATGGCAGCATGGAGTATTCAGTTTTGAACAGACTAAAAAAACATATGAAAACCTCACTTCTGTTCTTCTACTTGCTAAAAAGAAGTACTAACTAAATTAAGTGTCATTCTTCTACAAGACTCAACTAACGTGTAATGGTTGTGTTAGATGGCATCTTTCTACTTTCAAATGGTATATTGGGTGCAACCTGACCATAAGTAAGAATGAAGTTTCCGTGGCCAAATTAACAGATAAACAAGTCACTTTCAAAGAAAATTTCCATAGCTGGTTATGCTGCCACCATTCACACTTTTGGGTTGAAACTGCTCAGGATTGCATGAAAAAAACTTTTGGCAGTTTAATTTGAATATCATGGTGAAAGCAGTATCAAAGCTTTTGTTCTTAAATCACTATAAAATTAAACAGTATTTTAGGCTAGAAAAGAACTTGATTTTAAATGAAAACTGAAGTCTGTGACATACATTATAGAGGGATGAGTATTTTTCAGTTCTGAGCTGAAAGAAGATTGAAGACAGTACCTCTGGATACCTGTCATATCAAATGAAATGCTGCCCCACTGAAATTGTGGGAGCTATTTTTTTAGGGAGAAAGGTTTTTACTCAACATGTCTAAAACTGGATAACAAAGAATGAAGGAGGCATGTAGCAGCTTTTTCTGAACTCTGAAATAAATGTACATATAACTGTGGTGTTACTTGGATTATGTTAACACTGTTCACATGGTCAACACAGTCTGCAGAACTAAAATAGTTTCCCTTTTCACAGAAGTACATTTTTGCTGTATTCTAGATTTTAATATTAGAAAATGGCTTGTAGCAAATTTCGCTTTAAGATAAATAGATCATAATCTGACCCTGATGTAAGGCAACTGCACTGGATCAGCTGTCAGCAGAAGGGATGCTGAAAAGAATTCTCTCTGATATGATTCTTGAACACTGAAATACTGTGCTCAAATCTATACTTTAATTGCGTACTGCAGGGTTACCAGATGACTACTGTCAACAGCTGTAGTCCAAGAAAGAAGATTGTTTCTTGCTGTGGTTCCTAGAGCACTATTTTAAGACAAGCAACAGATACAATAAAGTAAGTTCCAGAGAATTTATGACCTGCCTTTGTCACTTACTGTGAAAACTTTCTTGTATGACTTATGTCAAGATAAATGAAACTGTCTATAAATCAGAAATATCAGCGCCCAATAAGGGAAAAATCTATGGAAATTTATCACGAGTCTAAATTTTCCTCTTGATTGTCTTGTGAAACCCACTGAATAGAAGACTACTCATTACATCTCACTATTTAACTATGTACTATGGATAGTGCAAACGTTAAGAATTGAACTACAGAGTAAAATGCTTTCTTAGAAATGAATCCTCTTTCTTTCCCAAAGTTATGCCCCAACATATTTTCTGAATATAAGAAATAAAGATTTTTTTGTAAATATTCTAATACTATCTATTTTTTCTTTAAGGATACTTTTAGATAAAATAGTATTATCTTGACTACATTATGACTCTCTGCAGATTTTCAGTACATATAATATGCTTTGTTAACCTGTGATACCTGGAATACTGCACACACACGCAAAATAATCTTGTGACACTTAAGTCACTTCCCAATGTAAGAAATAACATTTTCTAATGTGATATTAAAAAAAAAAAAGGGAGTAGGGCAAAAGAATTTTCTAGAATGAATCTGAGCATTCAGTTTGTTGATCGGATCTGGTACTTAATTGTCAATAATTAGATCAGGTTGCTGGATGGGGCTCTGAGCAACCTGATCTAGTGGGATGTGCCCCTGCCTATGGTAGGGGGGAGCTGGAATTACATGATCTTTAAGGTCCCTTCCAACCCTGACAATTCTATGATTCTGTGATAATAAAACAGCTATTATATCACTCAAATAACTAACCTCAAGTAAAGCGATAAAGAAGAAAAAAAAGTTTTTTCCAAAGAGCAAGAGATGTATCACGGGACAAGACCTATTTAGCACCTCTTTCAAAAATGATACTCTAAACCATCTAGTTACTGTCACCCATCAAGATTTTTTTAAACCAAGATATCTAGGAAATCACATAGATTCTAATGTTTAATGGGTACAATCTGTTTTGGTAGGCACGTATTACACAGCACTGCTTTTTGCACATCACCATATTATATACAAAGATCTGTGTTTCACTTAATTGTATCTTCCATGTTTTTAAAACCATGTCAGTTTTCTCCCAATATAGTGCAAGGACATTATCTGCCAAGGACCGTAAACAATCAGAAAGGGAGGTTTGGAGTTCCTTGAAGATGCTGTATATTGTACAGGTACTTCCTTTGCCAAACAGGCCTCCCCGACCCACAGCTGCTACGATTACTCTCCTGCTTCTCTGCTACTTTAATAGGGAAGCATGTCTAGTAGTTCAGAAAAAATCTGGACTGTCCTGTTTGGGGAGTGAAGGTCACGGAACAGCTTTGTTGTTCTCTCTTATTTCCACCAAGCCCTTGGGGAAATGAAGCTTGATCACTTAAACACTATTGCAGGTTTTTTGGAGTACTTGGCAATAGAAAAGTTTCTGTGTAAAGTTATCAAAATTACAAATATCATTCGTATACATGAGTCAGAATTTAATTTGACTGAATAAAGGCACAAAACTAAAAAATAATGGTATATAGAGATTGTCTGCTCTCCAAATGTGTAATCACAGACACACGATGTAAAATATTCCAGCATAAAGGAAAATGAGTTTAGGAACAATTCACAAAACAGTTTGGAAATTCTAGTGTGAATAACAGAAGAAATCCAACAAATTCCCAAGTATACTTTTTAAAGCTTTTAAAAGATAATAATCCAATTTTTAAAATTTACAGAAATTCTACCTTTACTGCAGCAAGCCTTGGATTTCCTGATACTAACATAAAAAAATTCTCAGAGACCTATCACAAATTTATGTCCAACATGCCTTTAACTCAAGGATTATTGTCCAATTCTCTTTGGCTTATTTAGGACCCTTAACAAAGCATACTAATTGATTCGTCAAAGCAAGGTCCCTTCCTGACAGCAAACTTCTAGTTTGCTGTCATTAACAATTACAAATATACATCTATGAAAACATTTCCAATTTGAGGGGCATAATCCATTTCAGACAGTAAATCACTGAGACATCTTCATCCCTCAGGCAGCCAAAATACACAGGTCAGATTTATGGGATTTCACATTGAATTGCCCAGACTTGAAGAAGAATGTAGATATCCACCCTGTTTCCTAAGACAACCGATAAGAAAAAAATGCATTTGAAGAAAAGAAGGTATTTGTTTTATTCTGTTGTTTTTGACTTTCCAGTTTCAGCTAAGTTCTTTGCCATTCTCTAAGCAAACACAATTAATAAACAAAAACCTTTAGCACTCTAGGTGGTGACAACAGCCTTTACTCAGGATATCATGCTGAGATTTCATTTAAGGCTAAATCTGAAATTCTTCTTCATAACGGAGTTATCACTTACGTGTTATTTTGCTTCTGAATAAGAATGTTTAGTTTTTGTGTTCTTTCTTTCATACATTTGCCATCCTCACTAGCATAAATTCCTTATTTTAAACAAATAAGATTAATTTTTCATGAGTTAATCCATATTGAGCCAGAATGTTACGAAACCGCAACTGCATAAATTCTCCTATCAGAGGCAAATAATACTGCATGGAAAACTCTGCTAGCTTGAGATGAGATTAATAAATTAGAGAACCTGGAACCAAAATATAGCAGTACAGAAAATTACTACAGAAACGGCAGTACTGACACTACAGGAATAGCATTTAGAAATGTCTTTCTACCCAGGTCCTTTTCATTGTCTTCATAAATTCCTACCTGGAACACTCTGATTTCCTGAAGATTTAGTGTGCTCTTCCAGTTGTTGACTTCCAGGAATGATGGGAGGACTGAATGCGTTCAACCAGTCCCTGAAAAATACAAATCAAAATATCATTCATAAAAGCACAGTTTATGTTCCTGTTTGTTCTAATTCTTTTGATTATTAAAAAAAAATATCAAAGAATCAAAGAAAATTGCAGGTTGTTAAGTGTAATGAAACAAAATCAAGCTGGATTTTATTATTACAAAAATAAATTTTACAGCTAATGCAATTAATTAAATGTTAAGGCACCCTTCCTTCCTTAGACTTTTCACCTGTTCTGTTCACACTAAAAACCTGTGTTTTAAGTCAGGTTTGCTCTGCAGATTTCAGCTGGTATTGTTCTCTCAGCAAAAGGTGTTCTGTAATCCACAGAGCTATGCTTTGAAAGCCTATGGGACTCATGAGAGTCTTTGTCTGAGGAATAAAGACTTGGGATGAACAACCTGTATTTGACAAGAGACTGTGTGGGTTAATTTGATTAAAAATCCTTACACTCTCTAAGGAAGAAGACTTAAAGACAACCACAAAAGATGCGCGTGGTTACCAGCGGAGCCCCTTGTAATAGCGTGACACAGCAAGTGTTATATCCTTCACAGTTTGGATGGTTGGTGAGTTAGAGCTGAGCTTAAACGTGAGATGGATGCCACCAACAGTGTGATACCAACTCATTAACTGTAGGATAGCTGGTTTGTATTAAATAATTTAGTATTTCCAGTTTAATTTACTTCTACAATTTTTTAATAAAGGGACAGAATTAGTGATCAGAACTAAGAGTAAAAGACTAATGGTTTTCTTCTGTTTTTAAGAAGGAAATATGGGATTGAGTCAGGGTGTTATTGTTGATAATATTGTTGATATTGGAAAAATCTTTGTTAGGTAAATAAATTATAAACAATTGTTTATAACAATTTTTTATTGTTATGAAATGTTACATGCTATAAATAAAAAATTGTTATTAAGCATAACATGATTTTAGTTATGGCAAGACTATACAGTAGACTCATCACAGCTGTCACATATCTATTTTGCTTCTGCAAAGAAAAAAATTTTGATGGGATCTTTATCATAGAGGAGGGAGCACGGACCTTGTTCACCCATTCAATTTAATAGGCAATTTATGTCTCTCCTGAACGCTATTTTGCGATAGCTTTTAAAAATGATTTTCACATTATCGTACATCCATGTGAAGTTCAATGTTTGTTTCACATACACCACTTTATGATACACTGTCTTTGATTGTTAAAGCTCAAAGAAAGGAAAAAAGAACAGTTGGGTTTATTGTTATTGTTACTGCTTTTTATTGCAAACTGAACTGCAGACTTTTTCACTGAAAAAGTGACTCATACTATATTATCAATCAGAGAAAGATAGTCTTGGAAGGACACATCTAAGTCACAAAGTTAAGAAATTCCTTGTGGAGGTGACCACATCTTGTAATTATTTTCATATATGAAACTAATCTCTGTACACTGCATTGCTGATGTTTCCTTAAGTTCCCATCTCTCCTCTTCAACAGTAAAGAGCTATAACACATTAAAGCTTCTGTACGACCATTAACTAGACTAAGTAATTACAAATTTTGACACTTGAACTCAGAATTCGGGGGACCTCAGTAAATCATCTCATTTTGATTGATAGAACTATATTTGTCCTTTTTGATGACCCTATTTCATTGGGGAAATGGAAAGAAAAACGGGTCTTTAAATTCCCTTATGTTTGCTTCATGCTGTTGGGAACAGTGCAGCTCTATGGAGTAAATTAAAGTTGGTTTGGGGTTGATTCAATTTATGTTTGGCCATGGCTGTTCCAATAGCTGGCACAAAGCATTATGCATGCAAACCTGTGCTAAAGGCCAGGGAGATTAGCCAGCGCTGCAGAGGTAACTTCAACATCCATGGCTTCCTCTAGAAGGGATGAATATTTCCAAAGCTTGACAGATTTCTTTACATTGCCGGACTGTAATTGTCTCAACTCAATTGTCCAACACCAAGTAAACAGGTAATGTACTTCTACCTTCTGAAAAGCCTTGATGATCTCATGTAAGATTTGCTTCTGACAGAGAAATCTGGCAAGGCTCAGTCATGTGTTATAATTGCTAAAATATGCCAATTGCTTTTTTTTTCTTTGTTAGTTTTTCTGCTACTTCTGGACTTGTTATTGATTCCACATCATCTCCTGTTGGCATGTACGCATAATCTGGGGTGAATCAGGGGACAACCACCTATCTGTTTCCAGTCAAAAAGGAAAAAACTAATTTTCTGCCTCAGGAAACAGAACTGCTGGTGTAGAAATCCAGCAAGTAGTATAGTAGTTTAAAGGAACTGATATTGAATTTTCCATCATTTCAACATGTAAAAAACATACTTCAAAATTTTTTTACATCATCATATTATTTTCACATACACGGCTAACTTCAAAACCAATTCTTCTCGTCTTCTGCAGTTCAGCTAATGCCGGCGAGAACTGGTACAACTAACCCACGCAGCAATATGCTTGCCTAGACATCTCATTATTAGCACTCTCTGCCGTTGCTCACCATATTTGCATTCCGCAAATATAGCCAAAGACTTTTGTTTACACCAAAGTTTCAAAAGCTTTTAGGAATAACAGTTAATAAACATGCTATGATTGCTAGTGGCATGGTAGAATATATTTTCCATTTCTGCCACTTGTCTGTGTGGTTTCTGCTGCCTCAGAATCAGCCAACATAAGCCTAAGACTAGAGTCTGACC
Organism: Rhinoptilus africanus; assembly: GCA_013400135.1. Taxonomy (NCBI): domain Eukaryota; kingdom Metazoa; phylum Chordata; class Aves; order Charadriiformes; family Glareolidae; genus Rhinoptilus; species Rhinoptilus africanus. Next base: position 373,936 of record VXBO01002686.1, read on the forward strand.
ATGCTCATAGGATGTGGTCAGAAAGCACGAAGCATATATCACTTACCCAATTCTCTACAATTGCACTGAAACACAATGTCAGCAAAGCCAATCTCTTGGAGAAACTTGCGGCAATTTTAGAGAAGGCAAGGAAGAACTATCAGTGCTAATCTACATCTCTGCTTCCCAAGCTACACTTTCTTCAAAATTCACTACAGCTTTTCTAAAAGATGGTGGTGTTTGAGCTTGAGAACAACTAGAATATTTCTCCTAGGAAGAATCAAAAGTGGTGCAAGGAGAGAGGAAAGTCATTGCTTGCTTCTAAAGAGAATTATCTCAGTTAGACCAAGGCAAGGGCTACACTATATTAAATCTGGGAGTGAAAAAACAACATCAGTTTTGTATCATTAAGAACATGTAAAATTGACAGACTATTAAGCATCTGAAGAGTACAACCAATAAAGAACACAAAATATGATATTTAACCGCATAAACTACTTAGTAAATCTTTATGAATACAAGAAGAGAACTGGCTCATGCCTGAGTGATAGTAACAGGAGCACATTTGCTGAATTATTTTTTACTCTGGATAATTTGACTGACTCCGTGATGGGCCAGAGAATGCCAATGTATGAATCAAGAGTATAAATATATTTTTAAGGAAAAAGGACCAATTCTTGACATCTTATGCAACTATCAACTGAAATTGCAGCACATACTTCTGTTGCACTAGTAATATCTAATACTACATGAAGGAAATTCTGCTCCAAATGCTGCAAGTGAATAAGTAATACATTACCATGATCCACTGAATGCAAAGTGCCAGCTCGGATCAAAAGTATGGTTTAGTGCAGCCCAAATATTCAATTCAGCTGAGATGAAGACCTATTTTTCTCACTTGTTTGGATTTTTAATTGTATCTATTTAAGAAAGGTTGTTAGAGACTAACTCAGTTCCCAGATAAATCAATAAAAAGTCACCTGGTTTTGTAACACCCCTCAAACATTCCCTGCTACATGTTTTTTGGAGCATGCATCACTTGCCAGGCTCCTCTAGATTAGCAGATCTGAATTTTCAATTATTTACATATCTGCTGAACTTCATGCACATGTGTAATTTCATTAAATTAAACCAGGTTACCTATACACATCTATTTGGGGTCTGCTTTGTAGTATATTAATGATTTATGTGTAATGGGAGGGTTTTTTTAATAGAGGTATTTCCATAGAAATAAACCCTTTAGTAATAGTTTCAGTAGTGAGGCAAGGACTTATGAAGGCTATTAACAAGAAGATGTGTTTGTGTTATGTACAAAATGCAATCATATTTGAAAAAAATGTTGAAATAAAATTTCAGGACCTGCTATTATGTATGTCTGTAATAATTCTCTGAAGTCATCTTAGCCTTAAATTGTCCGTTATTGTATCCAAAATGCTTCAAACAATTTCAATTTTTGAACATTCTTAAAGTTTTTACAGAAATACACCATAAACCAAGAAACATGAAATATTAATTTATACATCAATAACTGTTCAGTGCTACTCAGCTCCAGGTGGGAAAACCAGTATCTTTATAATGGCAAACTGAGTGAGTATAGAGAAGGAGAAGATATACTACCAAAAGAATATAGAGTATACATACAAATCAAGGATTTTTGAATGCCCAGTAATAAAAATCTTGAAAAAGAACATAAATATACATGGTCATATGACTTTGCATGAATTGAAAGCTCTATTTTAAAAAGAAATATCCTAAGTACTTAAGGGCAATTTAGCAATATGTTGATGATTACAAAAATGCAAGCCATGAGCTACATTGTGTTATTCTCCTGGAGTGTTACTGTAGTTTCAAAATATCATTAAATCAGCACAAACCAACACTTATTTCCTGTACATTTTTCACAGTGAGTTGCATTCTGACTGTGAGTAATCTGTTAATCTGTTCTTTGCCTCACAATCCGTCAAAATGACAGTTTCATTCCATCCCTAATACATAATATCTTCATTTACTCTATGCCTTACTGGAACTTTCTTTTTTTTTTGCTAACACTAAGATTTAGAAAATCACGAGCATATTTACAGAATGCCTTTTTCCCTTCTCCAAACCACTCAGCATGTCCTGCCTGCCAAGTACCATTCTTCTAATAGAGGCAGAGAGACTTCCTAAAAAAACCCTAGATTATTTAATTTTCAATGAAATGGTGACTAAAAAAGAGATCATAAAAGTACAAGTGCAACTGTGCATAGAAGTCTTGAATCCGTAAATTAACTGGCTTATGGGTGCTAGATTAGATTCAAGAATAACAAAGGAAATGTGAATTCTTCTTATAAAACAAGGTATTTAGATAGCGTAAGGTGCTATTATAAGTGCATACAGTATAATCATGCTGACCAGTATTAGCTGAAAGTTTGACCTGTTAATGCTATCCTGTTTTTCTTTCATTATAAAATTCAAATAATAAATTTCTGTACATTATTAAAAACATATACAGTCATCTGCATTAGTCTAAAAATATGAATTACCTGAATTTGGAGGTTCAGCAGCTTAGTAATTAATATATTGTGCTATTTAGTCAATCTTTTTCAGTTAAACACATGAAACTTCTATCATAGCTTCTGTTAGATAACAGTAACATTGGAATTTACTTAAAGACTAAAGCTGTAGTTTATCACCAAGTTGGCTTGCTGGCTAGATTTCAGTCTTGATATTCACTAGCAATATAAATGATGCTAGGAGAGAAACCCAGTGTTTTATCATCTAATTTAAGTAAAATACTAGCCCTTTCTTTTTTGCTGGTTTTGATTTGTTTATCACAAGATCAGCTGTATACATTGGAAGCAACAAATTTGCAAAGATGTGTTAAAATTCCTTCATACTAATCTAGTCTTATTAGATTGTAAATGTAGATGTAAATTCTAACCACTACATCAAATAGTCATTGATCAGTGAATCAAATGGATTTCCACATTTAATGAAGCATCCATTAGGTAGAGTATGCTTCCATTTTTACATATTTTTAACAATGAATTAAACCATTTATTTAAAAAAAATTGTAATATTTGTTCAGTTCAGGAAACACCTGAATCTAGTACCTACCAAGTCTTGTTGCAATTAAAGTAACTCCTTTTCTCCACAGCCAGCATCTTACTGTTCTGTGCACGCTGGATGGAGACTGCATTGGATTTAACTTTTAAAATGGATGACATGGAGCCAGAGGGCTTTTAAAATCAATGCAGAGACACGACTCAACAGAGCACTAACTCTACTATTATCAAACTTATTGAAGACAATGCTGTTGAATGCTCCTAGTCTGTGAAAACTACCTTTATTTTTCAGAAAAGTAATAGAAAAGAAGTATACGAGAAAACTCTGACTTTTTAGTACACTAATGCAATGAATGGTGCAGCATGAAGCCAGAAACTTAATCATCACCACAAAGTGAGAGGTATGCTACCTCAGATTAATTCTTCAAAAACATCAGGTTTTGTCAACAACAAATGTAAAATAACATAACAGAATCAAACCCACCACTCTTGCAGAAATGATACTGGAGTATCAGGGAAGGGAGACATGGGCACTTGTGCCCTTGGAAACCCAGACAGTTTTGCTCTGTAAGAAAATGTTGTACGCACATGGGATGGCAGCCAAGGAGCCTGGTTTGTCTGTATTTAAATAAGCTTCCAGTTCAGAAGGAAGATGGAGGAATAAATATGTATTTCCATAGATGGAGGGTTGGTTAGTGGTAGTAAGCTTTTTCTCTCCAGAAAAGAGAACAAAACAATCCTGGTACAATCCTGTTTGGAAGCTTGCCTGCCCTGGGAACTACCCTAAAATCCCAAGGCTCTAAGAGTTGTCAGAAGTTGGACTCAGACCTGAGATGCTGCCTTGTGGATAGACCAAAGTGTCTTGTCATCTGTAAACACTGGAGATCCCCTGGAAGGGGACATGCTGGCAAAGGGCCACAGCAAGAGTTCAACTGAGTACTGGAGGACAGATTGTGCTGCTCTGCGAACAGGGAATCCCCGACTTGTTACCAGATAACACCTATCTCTTTCCTTTCAATCTAAGAGATTTTAGAGGCAAAGAAAATCCTTCACTGCTGATTCTCCATCTCTACATACAAGCATGGTGAGACAACTCTGTTTGAATGGCCCAGGAATACTCAAAAAAGGGTGAAATCAATAAAAAAACCTCTCAGTAAGTCCTGAAACTACAAAAAACCCCAACAAACTACCTTATATTAACATAGATGCAACAGCATGTTTTATATTCAAACTCCTAGTGTATATGCTGACACTTTTTCATGTTCTCAGACTCCCATACAAGGGAAAGCCATTTTTGGATTATTTTAACAAGCTTTTACATGCTAGCCAATTGGTTCTCAACAACCTTTCTGTAGCTAAGCTTTTTACCATCATGATTAAAATTTTTAACCTTTTCAATTAGATGTTTCCTGTGCCATTTGCTTCTTTTGTCATGTTCTTTTTCATGCATATTATAGCCTGACAAATGCAGCAGAACTTCGCTAATTCAGATTAACGACTAGGAGACCTATTGCAAATTACTCTATTTTGTGGATGAGTAAAGTAACTGAACAAGTACAATGAAAAACCAAGGTACATTTTGTGATACACTGTTCTTGTTCACTTATTTTGACAACTGTTGTGCAATTTGATAATACTTCATAACGTAATATTGTCTGTTTTGCAGAAGTAATGGAGTTGTATGACTTTCATCTTGTAATGAATCATAAAAATAAATATGCTTTTTTGTTTGCAGAACTCAACCATTATAATTGCTTCTTTAAGTTATTCTGCTATTTAAGCAGAAAGACGTGAGACAAAGACCTTTTGTGTCTGAATTTCACAGAGAAATTGTGTTGGAGAAGTTCTGGTGTAGTGCAAATAAATGTTATAACTACAATCCTTTTACTGCACCATTTTGTAGGTGAGTTTAATCTTACTGAATCTCTTGGTGGTATAATAACACATGCATCCGCTATTGGAATGTTTAGTTTTCACCTGGGATGGATGAGAGTACTGGAACGGTAGTCTCAAAGCTGAATATACTTTTAATACTTGAGAGTTTGCAGTGGATGTGTTTGTGCTGGAATCATAGATATATTATGCAAATTTCAGGTGTTGTGATGATGGCAAAATTTATGGCAACAACAGGTTCTAAAAAAAGACTTCTGTAGCAAAAACTTTTAAAGAAAGCGAAAGACATAATTTATATCCTAGAATCAATAGAGTGGTCAGAGTTATTCATGGGAAGAGGTGTTCATTATATTTAACTAATTTACCAGAATTTTACCAGTAATCAAGTTTGAAAAGAAGTGATAATGCATTTAGCTAAAGAAACATGTTTATCAATTTAACAATTAATAAGAAAATCACATTGTTGGATAAAGCAGTAATTAAGGATATTGGTTCTGCTTTTTTTCATCTTAAGGTAAAATCTGCAACTTATCCTGAAAAGTTTATAGTTACATTCCTCCTCAAACACACTAATCTGCACGTCATCTTTTGTGATCATAAATTTGAATCTGTAACATTTATCATAATTGAAGAGACACCTTTACCAAAAAAAGAGACAAAAACTTTGTTATTTTAGTTTGGGTTTTTTTTGGATTGTAGAGGAGAGAAGAATGACATCCTGATCAGTCCAATGTAACACATGTAGGACAATGACAAGACAGCTTGCTTCCGTCAGCCTGTACAAAGCCCACGTAAAGTGAGGTCAGGGACTAGTAATCATTTGTCAAAGACTGCAGGCCCTTATCAGCCAATTATAGATACAAGGAACTTTATATCACACCCACAAATGGCAAAGCTACAAAGGATTTAAACCACAGTACAGTGGTGACACTTTTTATAGATAAAATATAAATCTAGACAAATTGCTGGCCTGAATTGCATCATATGTCCATTTGACAATTTTAGTAAACACTTCATAATACCATTGGTTTTCCTTAACATTTTAGGGACCTCTATGCTTCTTAGTTTTAAGAGGTTTCTTTTTTATTCACAACAAACCCACTAATTTAAACACAAAAAATCCCACTGAAGAAGCAAATAACTTGCATGTACGGAGCAAATACATCCAGCTTATTTTACAAATTAGCTACTGGGCTGTCTTGAGGATGGTCCTGAATCCTACCACTTCAGAGCAATGGTAACATATCCGCCTGGCAAGCGTGAGGCTCCAGCAGCACAGAGGAGATAGAGGTGGAACTAACAAGGGAGTACCCTTCTATTTACTCCTGGTAATTCTGTGCAGTTAATGCTGACCAAGCCCACAGCAGAGACACAGAACGTGTTCATTGACTGATATATTAATTAACTTCTGCAGGTTCCAACTACCCTTGGAAAAGCTGTCAGCCCTACATATTTGGAATAGTTTAGGGAGGCTTTTGATTTTCAAGCTGCTAACATATGAAACCCAATAGCCGCTAATAGGGACAAGAAATTAAACTTAAGTTTAACGATTTTTAATTTGTGAATGAAACACAGCTTGATCATTAATTCTTTGGTTTGAGATCACTAATCAATGGACTTTCTCATAAAATGACATCTGTGTTTTATGTGCTGATCTTATATTCTTGGCTATAGTCCAAATCAGGCAGATATTTGCTATCATCAAATGTGTGTGCCCAAAATTTACTATGGGAATACATTTTTTTAACATGTAGAGTCAAATGTCTGGGTAAAACCTAACTGAAAATTTGTCTGTGTACATTTTGTATGAAATTACTCCAGTAAAATATACTTCTTGTGAAAGAATACGCAATGAAATGCTGAGATATTTGTGTCCTACTTTAGTGTGGTTTCTGGAGAACAGCTATTTGAACTTCAGAGGAACAAATCTTATCTGGTAGCTTGGGAAGAGTTGAGTAGGATGCCAACAGAAGATCTGGTAGGGCAATGCTTATAAAGATAGGTTTCAACCCATTCAAAACCCTTTCTCAAAGATAAAAAAATCAGCTTTTATCTGAAATAAGTGTTCTGGAAAGCATCTGTAGAAGTTCAGAAAAAGTTCATGAAATTAGGCTCAAGTGACCTTTTTCAGAGAGCACCTCCACATTTTGCAGTTCACTATGGCTGAAATGTCTCTAGAATATTTATTTTCTTTCAGCATTTCCTTTAATGAAACTTCCAAACCTTCTACGACACACACATACTTTGGAGGACAAATGCTTACTAAGTAGATGTAGGGTACACAGCAATTTCCAGGCCCTGCGCTGGAGGAAGAAGCAACAGAGAGCGTTACAGCTCCCTATCTGGAGAGAAGAGAGCAGTTCTGAAGTTCAGCTGGGACCATATGGCACAGCAGCCAGTGGGAAGTGCATAGCTAAGGCTTGAAAGACCACACATGATCTTGCTCACCTGGATCTGTAGCCTCTGCAGTCAGCCTGTCTCCTTTCATTAACTGGTTCTGTGCCTTGCAAAGCAGCAGGATGTGTAGGTGATTTGTATTGCAGTAGCAATGTTCTTGGCAGACTTATGACCTTTACACAGTGGAACCAACGGAAAACAAATCTAGCTGGGTCTTTTTATTGACTGCATTTCCATTATCTTCACAGGTGCTTTCTTTCCTGGCTTGTTCTTTTATCTTATTATGGACAGAAGCTACATTTACTGGACAATAGCTGCCACATTGCTCTCTTCTCATTTCCCAGAAAATATCACTACTACACTTTTTAAAGTTACTTGAGACCTGTCAGATTCTTTATCATTCTTTACAACAAACTATTTCTTGCTCCAGTAAGAGCATCGCATAACTGTCTTCATGCCATGGCATTTATACCCACTCATCTACATACGATACATCAATTTTTCAAATATTCTCTATGATCCCTTATATAGCTACAGTAGGCTTACAAAGATTTAGACATTTTCCAGTTACTCATACATTTCATGTTAAAATTGGCTTTAAAAACAGTTTAGGAACTAAGTTATAGAATTATCATTAATTTTATCTCCCTCTCATTTAGGTACACACCCTCGGTGAAAAACATTACAGTGTTTTCCATTATATATGAAAGGTAATGATGTGAATAACGGTATTCAAGTCACATCATCTCCAGTTTTTATATCATGATGCAAACTGACCTCATAATTTTGTCATCTTTTGTATTTACAGCCCAATAATGCTTTTCTGGCAGCTCACAAGGGCTACTGAATTTATGAGGCACTTGCAAGACAGGTATTTTACAAATACTTTGCCTGCGTTTCTCGAAAATGATTTCTAGAGAAATTTAAATCTACTGTGTGTACTGGATTAAAATAGCATCAGAACTAAGTCATAATTTATACTATTGTTTTAAATTTTATTACATGGAATACAAGTTTTCATTGTTGATCATATTAACTTGATATGAAGAAATGCTTTATTTTTACAGATAATGGTGTTTATTCCATTTTTCAGTATATAAAATGTAGCGAGTACCAAATTGCTTTAGCACATGCATAAAAATAACTTAATAAAACCTGACTCAACCAACGTATGAGCAAAAAAGAGAAACAATGTAGCTTGCACTAAAATATAGGCAATTCTAATGCCATCAGAATTATCAAATCGATTCTGGAACAAAGAGTCCTCAACAAAGTGTCAGTCACAAGGTAGGTACTTACCCTACTTGGTCTCTGGACTATAGTCAAGTGTTTCTGTCCACCTCAGCCATTGTAACAATTCATAAGGATAGAGATTGTTCCTTTGATAACCAGCACCCAAGGCACAGAGGTTTTCTAGACCAACATGGGCACTTTGATTTACATGTGAAAGGGAACAGGAATGCAGGATTATACTTGTAATTCTAGTGATATATTGTGTGCACTAGGAAACGTATGGCTGCACCTCACAATAACTCGTGCCTCTGGGTGAATTTGCACAGCAAGTTTCATCGAGTTCAATTCACAAAATCTAACAAGAACATAATAAAAATGTGGATGGCAAGTGAGACAAGTGACTGAAAACATCTGTGTGATGAGAAATGCATATTATCTTCCCAATTTACTGGCAATATGCTATCATAAAACATTTCACACTGTTGATAAAAGATAAAGAAGTATCTGAAATGTCCTCTCTTCCTATCTCTCCCAACACACATACATTGTCCAGTTAAAATTTGAACATGCAAAATCCACATTAATCATACCAAGTGAAAGTGAAACAGGAAGACTACTTTTTAAAATAAGTACACCTCCTGTTCAGGCTGTTAAAAAATTGTCGAAGTGATGTGGGGGGGTTTCATAAATACAAGACAGTTCTGAAACTGGGCAATTAATTTTGATTCTCTCAATTTGATTACTTCTCATTAGACACCCTCTCCCCTTGTCTTCAAATCCCCATCTCTTATATAAAAGTCACAGGGATTTTGTTGATGATTTCAAACAAAACAGATCAAGTCAAAACTTGAAAGCCAAAGCAGGTTGCAGACAGAATCCCTCTGAACTGTCCCACAGCATTGTAACACTGACTGGGCACCTATTAAAAAAACCTTTCTAAATAATTAGCATTAAAGTCTTTTGTAACAAATGGATTCCCTGACACCGACAGTCATGTACAGAATTCTAGTTCTAACCCTTCAAAGCAGAGAGGGAGAGAGGGAAAAAGAAATAAATGAGAGTATACGTATGTCAGATGAGGAAGATTTGCTGAATCACGCATCAAAGCGGGCATAGGAGCAAGGGCTATGTCAGTTACTTTAAATACACAGTGGCACACTCAAACCATGCAGAATTCAGTTCTGCATTCCAGGACAATGCTGACGTACTGCAGAAAATGACTAAAATGAGCAATAGGAAAGCCCTCTGAGAGGAGGTTGCAATTGAAAAGAGATTTAAGATTAAATCAAAGAATGTCACATTTAATATTCGGAACACTCTTAACTGAATCCTTACTGCCTGGGCTATAAGTGGAATCTTACCGTGGGTTGGAACGAGAAAGTGGGCTCATTTCTTTCTGATAGTGATGCTCCTGACTGACAGGCTATGGAAAACAAAAAATAATAGTGAGAAACTTTGCAAATGTTCTTTCAGAATATTTAAAAATATGTAAGAGATCCTTTATGAGAACACACATTTGCAGCTTCTGATATTAGAATTTTACAGTCTTCTTCCTTATCTGTAAAATTTAAAAGGAATATTCAGATGCTAACTGTGCAAAAGTACAACTTAACAGATGATCCTTGTCTGGGTGGAAATACATACAAATTAAGGAGTCGACTACACGGTCATTTCTCTACTGCCTGTGAGCATTGGGACAGAGTCAGGAAACAGAGAAGGGAGGGTGGCAAAGTCTTGTCTGATAGAAAAGTCTGGACTGTAGGTGTATAGAAACATGGTGCAGGAACTCATAGTTGGATTTGTGCAGAATCAACCATTCTTAAAAGTAGAGAGCACTAAGCCAGAGCTATTAGGGCTACAGGCATGGCTCCTCTCTCCTCAGAAGCACCATAACAGTAACGGTAGCAGTCCCCAGTAAAGTTTGCTGAAGCACACAAGCTTCCCTATGGCACTGCCAACTTGAAACCTGGATTAAGCTGTTCATGAACAGTTAAGAGCGGACTGTATGAATATTCATACAAAATCTGATAATTTTCCACAGTCTTCAAATCTTACCTACCCATTGTAAAAATGTGCCCCAAAGGTTTTAAACTACATTTGGTTTGTGGCATTAAAAACAGTTATTTGCAAGAAAGATCTATGTTCATAAACAGGAACAAAAATTCAGTAATTCTAAAATTCAGAAATACATTTTCTCTCAGTATAAATGTAGTGCTTGCAGAAGAGAACCCTCTGCCATTATCACACACATCAAAAGCAAATCACTAAAAAAACCACTGAAGGAAATGCAAAAGAAGTGAAAATACAAGCATAAGTTAAAAATACTTGTACAATTTAGTACATGAAATGCTAAAATTAAATAATAAGCATTATGAAAGCTATTGATTTTATACAGAAATCAATAAAACATGAGTATATTCTCATGGTTTCAGGAAGTGGGGAGGGATGTTGTAAAATATATGTTCAAGATGAATGACATCCTAATTACTGCCAAATACGACTCGCTGCCTGGTGGCGGGTAGTGCAATTCCCAAATGATGGCTAGTGGAACACTGAGGATGAGACAGAAAGTGAATTAGTCCGTCTACGAACCAGAATATCTGTCTAAATAATTTTTGGTCTCATTTCATAGTAAAGAACAGTCTGCCTCAGTTTTGCAATTTGACTTGATGTGAACAGATCCCTGCAGGGGTTGTCAAACTGAGCTCTCTGTTGGAATAATTCTGGGTTTAAATATCACTCCTCTTGTCTGTCAGACTTCAGTTCTGCCAGACCATTTTTGTGTTAAGCGGCTTTCTTTTCTGAATCATCACAAAGGAGGCCAGAAGTGGAAGGCCTTCCACAAATTAGGTATGAACCTGAGGTACCCTTTCAGATATTTTGCAGATCAAGGCCTATGTGACTGAATTTATATTTAGGAAGTTGCTTGGGGAACAAGTAGTCTTTCTTTTCTGTGAGTACTCCTTACTTGAAAGTGGTGAATACATTTTGGAGTCTGCTAATGGAGCATTGTACCGCTACAGGTTTCCAGGATGTATCAACGAGCAATCTAGGAGAATCTTCCTTCTCCTTTGTGTTTCTGACTGAGAATCAGGGACCACATGGAAGAACACACCCTGAATTCTCTTCTATATGATCTTGCTCCAGAATGGTTGTGTTCTGTCTGAAGCGGTGTCTGCAGTGTGGGAACATCTATCCAAGAAGCTGAATGGGCCAATTCCCTGACAGGGCAAGAAGGTCTTACTGGATCTCTAGAACAAGGCAAGGCATTTAAGTGGAAATATTTTGCATGCTTTGCAAATTTTCTTGGATAACCTGTGTATGTGTGGGTCTAAACTTCATGTTATACTCTGCAAGATACAGAACTGTGTCTTTCAAATTGTTGTAAAGCTAACAAGGAATTTCATAGACCTGAAGGTTTAAGAAAGCATTCAGGTAAGACACATTCAAATAAAGTCTTGAAAAATATTTAGTTCTACATACACGTATTATTGATTTGGAACTATGCCCCACACATTTTACAAGGGTTTACAATTCTCCTTCAAAGTAAATCTATTTTAAAATAGAAGTTTTTCATATTTATAACGGATAGCTATGCTGGGTAATGTATAATATTCAAAGCTATTTTATTCCTTTTTCGTTGTCATAGTTTACAGCTGCTGCTAAACAACCTACATTTCAACGATTTCTCCTGACAGCATATATTCAGTTCTTGGTAAACTATCATAGGTTATAAAATACAGTTTTAGTATGTCTGTTTTATAGTTGTTTAAGGACATCTGTTCTAACCGCAACTTAGCAGTGTGATTGATCTCTGTGCCTTTACATTCAGAAGGGTTTCTGAGATTCATTAGAGTCAGTAACATGAGAATTTTCAGTGAATCTGGAAATCAGACTCACAATGGCAAGTGATGGAAAAGATAAGCTCACTAAAAATGTGTTTTATATATAAAATATTACTTTGATACATAAGTTCACTATCTAACATGATTATATCGTGCCCTGCCTTGCAAAACACCATAGGTATTTCAAAATGAAAGATACATGAAAAGCTGCCTTCTGGTGGTGCTGTTGCCATAGATTCCACTAAGGGACAAAAATGCTGTATAAAAGCAAAGAAAATTTGGAATAAAAATACTCCCTACTTATCTTTGAAGAACATAAGAGGAAGTAATAGACACTACTGATTTAAATAATCAGAAAGATACAACCTGGAAACACATGTAAGCATGAAAGTTTAATCATGACAAGAATTTCAAGCTGTCCTTAATTTCTAAAACTACAATGAGAGGATTATTTCTATTTTTTTTCTATATACTGCACTGCTAAAATCAACTCAAAGATGGCTATAGATACCTACAAACTTTTCTGCAGCTTGAACATCTGATTTTGGAAGGACTTTTACAAATTCTCTTGACTCAACTCAAATGATGGTGGTACTAAGTACCAGTGACATAAGAAAATTGGTTTTATTCTACACATTTTTTACATAATATATATAAAGGAGTAAATATACATATAAGGAATACTTCTTGGTAAAAACTGGAAGCTGAAGAGGCAATAACTTTACTCATTTTAGGTCTTAAAGCAAGATCATGCATGGCAGAAGACTGAAACCCAGGAGAAGCAACCTTTGAATGTGTTCTAATCCCTCTAACTAGGCTGCATTTTGATCTCTCAGTTATGTAGATCACCCATGCAAATACAATGACACCTTTACTGCACATGTGAATGCTGCGTGTGGGAATTCACTGGGAACAGCTATATGAAGTTACCTGACAGATTTATAGATTTGAAAGCCAGATGGAAGAATTAGATCTACTCATGATCAGATGTTTATTACAGGCTAATAAACTGTGGATCACCAGCAAAAAAAACCACTGAACAACATCAGATCGAGAACTGAACAAACCATGAAGTGGGTCCCTCTAAATGTACTCTACTCGCATAATTCCCTGCTGACTGCTTTTGGTATTTGTCAGTTGACGAGTTCTAAACTCATCCAAGGTGTGTTTTATCAATATTGTACACTGGCTCATTTTTAAACAAGTATTTACAGGGTTACATCTTAGCATGTTACATCTAAGCAGTTCCCTTATCAATTG